>VZTH01009539.1:306964-342780 GCA_013397815.1 Aleadryas rufinucha | reverse complement strand
TCCCCCCCCCCCCCCCCATTACTGGCGCAGGATGCAGGGTTAAAGAAGACTGCTTCGTAGTTACTTTTTGATAAATGACACCGTTTTTCTTAGACTGTGGCTACAGATTGCAGTGATGTTGCAAAAGCAGTTTTGCAGTAAATGATTAGGAGATCCTTAGATACCTACAAAGAGATCCCATTTATCCTGTACATTTCATGTGAATCATATGCAGGCTGTGGGAAGAAAAATGAGGCTGAGGATAATCATGCTAAGTGTGCTGGGAAGCAGGATTTGGCTGAACACCTCTGTTTTGTGATTAACTGAAGTAGCAACGAAAGCCATGAGAGTGGTTCAGGTTGTTTAAGGCAGTGAGTGTAGGAGCGAGGAGAAGAGCTGCTGTCCTGATGCTGCTTTGGTTATCTTACCCCTTCTCCTAGAGTAGGGTAAGAAGATAATATCCTAGCTGTTGATACTTAAACATCTTTGACAAAGTGGGTTTTCTCTGGATTATTTGGCTGGAGGTGGAGCAAGTCTGCTGAGGAGGGTTATTTAAAGACTGGGACAGGGCTGTAGGCAGATAAATTGATTTGCAAGTGAATGGAGGAATTTGAACATGGTAATGGTGGTAATTTTTATCAGTTTGTATATTTAATATCCACTGGCATGCACACAAGCATAAACCACTCTAACTGTTCAAATGGAGTCTGGGGAAAAGGGAAGAAAGCAGAAGCTTAGATGTGGTCTCAGTTCATAATGGATTGGCTTGCCTTTCTTTATTAAAAGCAAATATACATTCCCTTTTAATAGAGATGTAGAGCTGTATTACACATCCTTGGCTAGCTCTGAATTATTTGTTTGATGTTGTATTTATTATGGTTTTTTAATCACATGAAAAAGAAACTATTTAAAAATTAAAGAGTGAAAAAAGAAGGGCAAAAGGAGACAGACGTTCTTTGAAAGCAAATAATGAAAATACAACATTTTTCTAGAGATCCAGTAGAAACGTCTGGGGATTTCTTTTAATAAAGGATAGGCAGTTACCAATCTGATCCAGTAAATGATATAGTTTCTGATTAGTCCCAGATATCCCTCTATGGTAAGTATAACAGGTGATAAAATAATAGCTAATGATAAAAAATAGGTCCTGATTGATGAATAAAGGCTGTTCTAGGGGCTTGTCTCCATTACTGTAGCCCTGGTTCTGAGCTCTGCATTATGAGGGAACAGAAGCACTCACAGAGGGATGCCTGCCCTGATACCCAGTTGTTGCACAAGAGTTTGTATGGAAGAAAGGCAGAGGGAGTTAGGGGATGCAAAAAAAAAAAAAAAAAAGAACCTGATGACCTGATGGGAAAACTTCATCATGTGTTGCATATTGAGAGCACATCCTGTAGTTTTAATAACAAATGATGACATTACATTGCCCAGGATTACTATTGAATTAGCAGAATTACAAGGGGAAATAATTTTGGCTTCTTGGTGACTCAGCTGCACATTTCCAACCTGCCTCTGAAGACCCCATGTGTTTTCCAACAGACTTTGTTTCCATAACTATTAATTGCTCATTAATGATGTTTTATGCATTCTCCAGGGATACAAAGTGACTGGTTGGCTGCTCAGTCCCATGTTAGGTTTTGCTGTGCACCCACTCCACCATGGCACTTGTCACTAGAAAACAAAAGGTGGTGTGAGGGAGCACCAGCTGTGTGAAACCAGGGGGCACAGTGTCTGTGCTGTAAACATCCTCGTGGTTACCAAGCCAGTTAAAGATCTGGGCTGCATACGGCACAGTAACATGGTTCTTCCACTGCTGTGGCCAAATAAAACATGAGGCCCTTAAAAGAAAAGCAGTATGAGTTCTCTTTACCCCATTTGTTGAATTCTTCTGTTTTGTCCTCATAATATTTTCTGCATAATCAGTTTTAGTGTTGCCTCTGGGTAGCCTGTCACCTTCTGCTGATGCTTGGTTAGGTCTTTTGCACTGTATTAAGGGAGAATGTAATGCTTGGCAATTAGCAACATGTGACTGTAAAATCATAAAAGTGGTCAAGGACACTTTACAACTATTGTATTTCAAGTAACTCATATTCCTTTAACGAAGCAGTGAACTTAAATGGCAATTTAAGAAGATGTTTTCTAAATCTCCTCAATCACATCCTGCCTAGAGAATCCATTAGTTCACTTGTTGAACAGGGTCTGGGAATTTAATGAGGGGAATACATTTATGTTGTATTTTATACTTTTATTTAATTACATTTTGTCTAAAGCTTTCAAGTTCAATATTTGAACTTAAAGTTGTTCCTTAACTTTTGCCTTCCCAACCCCATCCCCCAGTTTCCAAAACAGTACTTGAAAGCAGTAAAGTGTTATGTAGGCACACAGTGTTAGAAATATTCATGAGGAGAAAACGACAATTTAGTCAGGAGAAACCTTACAGATAGACTGAATATTTTGACATCCTCAAGCCTGTGCAAAACAGGCATTGTGGGATGAGGCTTTTGTTTCTTCAGCTGGTTTCACAATGATGGTTTATTTCTCTGGAGAATCTGGGCCCTGGAACAGTCACCATGAGACACTGCTGCTGGGTCAGGAAACCCTCTGGTCATTGGAGTTGTGGTCAGCGTGGCCAGGACATGACCACCGGGGGACTGAGCCTGGTTGCTGTAGCTGAAATAAGTCTCTTTCTCAGAGACAGGGGAAGAAAATGAAAAGAGGACAAGGAGCTGAATAATAGGAGCTACGCATGAAGTGAGATGGAAAGAGTAAATCTTTGTAGACGTTTAATGGTGTTATATTCTAAGCTTTTGGGAAATTTTATTTGAAATTTTTTTACAACGGTAAATATAGCCTGTGCTATATCCTATTTCTATTTCATGTGAGAGAAAAATTCCCCATCTATGGCACAACACTTTACTGCTACCATTACTGCAGACTTTATAGATCAGAGATGTGTCAGCATGTTAGCTTTAGCTGTAATGCTTTTTTTTTTGTGAAACCTTATGGGCCTTGCAGCCACTTTCTCATACTGACACTCATAAAACGTTCAAGTTCTCATATTTATTATTTAATTTGCTTCCTATATAAAGCAGCAGAGCTCTTTGGTACATGAATATGAAGCCAAAAATGACAGGCAGGCATGAATGGGACTAATGAGTTTTAATAATGCACATATTAGAAACTGCTAAAGGAAGTTTAATTAAGAAAAACAAGTTAAGCATGAAATTCATTTTGGAACAAATGCAAGTAAAGTCACAGATGTACAGAATGCTAGATCACAGGAAACAACCTCTTCAAGTCGATAGATCCCTCTAATGCCAATATTGCACTCAAGTTGTAGTGTGCACTCTGCAGTTCTGGAAAGCCTGGTAATACCAGTCAAGAGCACTTTCAGAGCTGAGTTAGAGATGTTGGGTTTGTGATTAACAAATTATGTTTATACGTCTGTGAATTTTCTGATGAGTTAGAACTTGATCCCAATTACCCTAATGAAATCAGGAACATCTCGACCATCTGATCAAGAACAAAAAGCATGGGTTCCTTTTTCTGCCACAAGGAAGTTTGCTGGTCTTTTTCTTAAAAAAAAAACAAACCATCATCTTGTTGAAGAGCTAGTTATTGATCTAGCTCTACAACAAGGGTTTTGTATGCTTGGAACTGTTACTGTATTGTATCCAGATAGAACAACAATTCATGGACAAATCTGAGTTCATTCAAGCATCTTTGTTTGCACAGTTCTCCCTCAAGAAGTGGTAATATCTGTATTCTAGCTTTTTTTATCTTGAATTCCTAATACCCTCTCCACCAGGAAAATACAAAAGTGATATCTTTCTTATGAATCTGGTATGAAAGCTTGCCTTGGGGATGAACTAGCATTAAAGGTAGTATTATGGTTGATATTATAGCTGTATTAAAGGTGGTGAAGAAAATCCAATTAATTTTTCTCATATCATTAACCCCAGTGAACCAAGAGTGAGCCACAAATATATATCAGGCGAAGAACTTTGTTAACAATTCTATAACTAAATTTTTCACCTGCAAGAGACAACAAAAGGACAATTAGTTTCAGGAGCCTCTGGGTGGGTTCTAGATACTCTGCTAGAGTGATCAGATGAGAAGCATGTGTATATTTTATGAAGTATTGATCAAAGCAACTCCCACTTGGCCTAATAATATGCAATAAACAGGTTTTGATACTGAAGTTCTCAAATGAGAAACGTGGGTTATTTTTGTTCTCCAGGATGACCTCTGATTAACAAGAGTTCAGTGGAATTTCTACAGTAGGTCAGGAAATCTTCGTGTCCTGAAGCACAGAGCAGCCATCAACAGAATGGCCATTTGATCATTTAGCTGAATAGTTACAGTATTCAAAAGTGAGGATAATGTGTGGTCCATTTAAGAGTTAACCGTAAGCTGCTAAAAGGAATAAAGGTTCACTTCAGTGCCCATTATATTCCAAGCCAGTGCATCTGTCATTTTTAATTTAAATCTGTATTACTTAGCTGTCTAAAACTTTACACATAAGTGACAGAGTTACCCATTCTTTCTGTTATGGGTAAAATCACCATTTCGTTACCTACTTACTGTGCAAAATGTCAGACAGCTCTAGTCCACATTAGAAAATTGTAGCCAACTTCTGGTAATATAAACAATGACTTCAGCTAAGAAGTAGAACTATTTTAAGAAAATGATTTATTGATATGAGTAAATGGAAGATAATAAGACTTAACTGACCCTTCTCTCACGGGCTTAATATGTCTAATTCAAAAACAGTTTAATAGAAAATTTTGATCAGAAGTCTTCCTATTTTGGCAAACTAAGATGCAGAAATTATTTAAAGGGATTTTTGATCATGAAAATGTTAGTTAATAAGCATTAGTGAATATTCCCACTAATGACAAACAACAAAAATTTGGTGCAGTTGAAAAATGCATCACAGTTTAAAGGAGTCTTATGACATCTACTCATTTTAATTCAACTTTTCACTAATTTTGAAGCACTACATAGAATACTTTATACTACAATATTTAAATACTGTATTTTTCATTAACTGGTTATGAGGTTTAGGGGTCAAAACATCATATTATATCGAGGTAAGGGCACTCAGGAATCAGTTTCTCTGATCTGGGAGTGATATATTTACACAGCTTGTAGCATCTGGAAATCCTTTCCACTGGGTTGTTTGCGGACTTGTGTAACAACACTTGTAATCTCAGCCTAAGGTGGGGTGGGACTGTGAGCCCATAAAGATGATGTCTTATTCATGCCTTTGTTGGCCATCTTGGCAAGGGTTCTGCATCTCAATAGGGCTGGATTTGTAGCAACTTTCTGGAGCTACCAGACATGTGGCTGCTCTGAGGTGGAGGGTGCTGGCATATGGCATCTGACCAAACCCCACCAGAACCGCACCCTCCTTATGTGTATTACATATTCAGGATTGCAGCTCCTCTATTATCATTTCATACACCTGTTTTTTTAAACGAATGTAGTTAATTTCTTTAACTAAACCCATGCAAATCCCATCCCTTTGAGGAAGTATTTAGGGAAGTATGCAAGAGCAGTATCTGTTTTAAAATATTTCAAAGAATGGATTGGGTTGGAAGGGGCCTCTAAAGGTCATCTAGGTTTTGGTAGGGTCACCTTCCCCTCCAGGCTGCTCAAAGTCCCATCAGCCTGGCCTTTTTTAACTACTAATTGAGGGGAAATCCCCCATATTTGGAACAGCACTTTCCTTGCTAACTTGAAACACAAAAGAAGAGATGAGGAGTTTTGTGCTGCATCTCTTGAGGATTTGTCTGATGATGTTTACAATTGGTGTGTCACACCGACACAGCGTTCACCCTTATCTTCTCTCTAATGGTTTCTGTACCACTGGCCATGTTCCTGCTTGGCTTCGTAGCGTGTTTTAGAACACGGATTTCTTCTTAGAGACATGAAACATCTCTGGACTCCTAGTTCTAAGGAGAGACTGTTGTAAGTAAAAACGGATGCAAATGTAGCTGGTTCTGCAAAATAGCACTTGTGTTTTGAAATGAAGTGGCGTTGTGTGGTGTTCCAAACTCTGCAATCACTTTGAATGTTTGTGCAACTGGGATTTACTAGCAGAGTTGAGGTGGAAAGGAATTTTTAAGCATGAATATCAAATCACAGAATACATCTTCAGATGAAAAGAAAACAGCTTTTTGGGGGGGTTGGGAGTTTTTTATCATAACAATAATAGCCTTTATATGTGCTAAAGCTGGCATATGGCCAGAGCCTTGGGTGCCACCAAAGGTTTTGTTAATCCATTGGAGCTATTGACAGGTGGTACAGATCAAACCATCCCTTAAGATTTGGAGGTCTGGGCATGAGTAACAAAGAGGAGTTTAGCTGCTGCAGTTTGCAGATGTGACCTGTTGTGGGATGCCCTGTGTCATTGGAAATGCAAAGATGCACTGAAGCTCTCTCGGATTGTTCACTCCTCGGCATACTAAATGCCTCTCTAAAGTATTTCAGAATCTGAGCTATAAAGTAATTTGAATTCAGAAAGGAAGATAATAAAATAATAGATGATAGAAAAAACCTCTGTATAGTATAGACTGTTCGAAAGAGCATGAAAGACTTTATCAAATACCTTTTACAGTAGAATTCATTTGTGTTACCACAGGGAGCAATTGTGATCCTCAAATCAAGACAGCAGTAAAATCTGAAAATGTTTCTCCTCCTTCTCCTCAGATCCACATTATTTTGATGCTAAATCTCGCCCCAGATTTATCATTGCTACTCTTTGGTTTATTCTCCTGGCTGTCTCCCTGATCATTCCTGTTTATTCCTTCTCTTTTTTTTCACTGATTCCTCTTCAGCTGAGACCAGATACCAAGGGAAAGTCCTATGTAGACCACCTGCAGGAAGACTGAGGAGAATTTTGTCCAGCATTGACTCTCAACATGCTCCTGGCCAGCTTCCCTGCTTGCCCTTGCACCTAGTGCTCAAAATGAAATTTTGTCATGAAAGTCTCAAAGATTTGATAAATCTCAGTCTTTTTATTTGCGTTGAGTTTGTGGTTTTGATGTGATAGCTTCAGGGCAGCCAATGACAGGCTTGAATGTCTGACCTCTCAGTCTCAAAAATAAACTGTTACTTAGACATTTAAAAAGAAAGGCTTGAAAAGAGCAAATCCAAAATTCAAGTTACAAATACAACGAAAATATGTTGATTCAAATTCTGCAAGTGCTTGACAATTTGCTGCCCTGTAAAGCCTGTCCATCTATTTACCAAGGCTACTGCCCAACTGTTAATTAATTAGGAATAGCCAAACACTACTCTGAGTTATATGCTTACCTTTTTAGCATCTCATCAACTAGAAAGAATATAACCTTATACATAGGAGACAAATCAGAACTGTAGATCACAGCAGAGCTGTTCAGCTGCAAAGACAAACCAGCAGATGGACAAGCTTAGAACTATAGCCCAGCTCTAGAATTGGCTTTGAGTTTACATTGAATTTACCATTTGAGGTATCAAAAGTGTATTAAAAAGTGGTCTTAGAATTGAAAAGAGGTGCTAAATGAATTATTAGTAGTATCCTGGTAATTTTCCACATTGAATCAACCCAGCACTTGAAATGAAGAAGGATGTTTTTCCTCTGCAGAGCAATCTTGGATTTGTTGTCCTCAGACCTTCCCCAGACCATGTGAATTAGCAGGAAGGCTACTGAGATTAAGTTCCTGCTATTTACAAGTTTGGGTTTGAGAAAGAAGAGGAAGTACGTGTTTCCATTCCTGAGAGGAAAACAAGCCCTCATGGGTTTTAAGACCCAGTGGAAAAGGCTGTGGAGGTTTTTGAATACCACTAAGGAAAAGGCTTCCATCTCTCCATGTGCATTACTCAGAAGCCTGCCTGCCTACTCTGTCTTTACAATTTCTCGAGTAATACCCTACTCCCTCCAAAATCTGAAATGCTACAAAGCAACAATCCTCCATGAGGGGAATGTCTGCCATTCCATGTAAGTGTATTAAAGTAAATGTAAACACATGCATTAAGTTTGGGGAATTATTTTCTGCAGCTAAATTGGTGCGTTTCCAGCAAATACTGAGAATATGCAGCTGAAGAATGAAGGATATAAGCCTGTTTGTTAATGCAGTTTCACAGTGAAGGTGTTAGAATTAGTAGAGAAAGAAAGGGAAAGAGAAAATTGCGGAAAAGCTTCATCTATCTCCTTATTGCCTCCTGAGATAGATTGTTCAGAGCTAAAGGAACACTAGACATGAACCAAATCTCCTGCTGTCCTATATAGCTTTTACAATCTCCTTTTTAATAACCCAAACTGCAGGGTAGTCTGACTATTAGACAAGCCGTTCTTTTGAATTCTCTCTACAATGTGTATAGACATGATAAAAAAAACAATTCTCATTAAAGCTGCCAATGCTGTTTCAAAAGCAGGTGGTTTAAAATGTTTCCTATACAAAGCAAAACACATTTCTTGTGCATTACACACTGCTTAATAGGGAGTGTAAGATTACACTGCTATGTTGTGTATAACACTGCATCTTAAATAATAGGATATCCTAAGTCATGTTGGAAATATGTTTCACATGAATATGGAAGGTGTAATGATATGCACTGAGCAATTTTCAGAAGTGCTGGAACACAGCCTTGTGTGACAACCTCTGAGCTAAAGTAGTTGAAAATAGCATCTGGAATTTCAGATTATGCAGTCTCTGATCCTAACTGATTATTTTTTGTAGGATATTGTTCAGTCAGCATGTGAAAGATAAGATTTCTACTGTTCTGTGGGAATGCTTATTGTTTATGTTATAAATTAAGGATGGTAGGAATTGAGTGCTCTCAACACGCGTTTTCATTTTTCACTGAAGTCAGTCTTTTGTAAGGAATGCAGGATTGATGTGACATAAAAATTGTGATATACAGCTCCATCCTTAAACTGCCTGTTCATATCCTTTTCCAAACCAGTTCTGAAAAATACTCCAGCAACCTACAGAGGTCCACCTGCACTTCTGTGCAAATTCAGTGTTTGCCATTCACTTCAGCAGAAGCAGGTTCTGATCCTTCATTGATGTGAACATTTCACTCTCTCTGTGTTTTTCATCAGCTGTCAGAAAACCACATGAAGCATGGTAATTCAGGTTATTGGGAATATGCACAGTAATTCATGTTATATTTTAAAATAAACAAAAAATATTTCTATGTATTATAAACTGCTTTTAATGAAATAAAATGCATTTCGGTCTTCAGTATGCCTGTCTATCTTAATTTCCCCATCTTCTGCTTTAAGAAATAATTACTTCTATTCTGATAAATCAACTTCTGCAAACAAGGTGAAAATTGATTATGAGCTGATTAAGTTAAATAAAATATTAACATAAACACTTATGTAATGTAGCTTGGCAGCAAGTTGCTTATTCTTGAAAAGGTGAATTTTAAAAATGTATTTTCTGTGAGTTCTGTTTCTCCTGAGAAGTCTCTATAAATTCAACAGGTGACGTTACAGATAATCCAGTAATCAGTGTTTCACCTGCCATTTCATGGACTCATAAACTACTGCAGTTTAACGTACATGACTCTAGCAAATATTAATGTATGTAAATAACGTGTTAAACACCTAGTTATCACTCTGCTCATTTTAGCTCTTTCATACTAATGATTTATTTTCATTTTCTCCAGGATATAGACCTGCGGCTAACTGGATTTGATTTATAAGAGGGGATTCTGCAGTAAATGGCTGCTCTCTTCATATTGCTGCTATGGAAAACAGAATTGTCAATAGGATGTAGTCTGATAAATAGTGCTGAGTGAAGATGCAGCTTCAATAAGTGTGAAATCAATGGAAGATACTTACCGCATGAAAAGCCTTTTGAGATTTTTCTGACAGGCGCCTATTTAGGAAACTTGATCTGTTTCCTGCGGTCGCCCTGTTTTTACACCAGTGGATACAAATCAGATTGCTTCACTGTAGTTACACAACTAATGTGGGACCATGGCCTTTCCAAGATCCATGTGGCTGAACTGTGTATGGAGAGCGACGGTGGTCCGCCTGCTACACATGGGATTGAATGCCACTCTTGCTTTTTCTATACTTGGATTTTTGCTTCACGCTGCAGCTGTGTCCTCCCAAAAATTGGATGATACCAACCCGGTGGTGACCACCAACTTTGGCAAGATAAGAGGGATTAAGAAGGAACTTAATAATGAAATTTTGGGTCCCGTTATTCAGTTTCTCGGGGTTCCGTATGCTGCCCCTCCAACAGGGGAGCGCCGCTTTCAACCTCCTGAGCCTCCGTCTCCCTGGGCAGATATCAAAAATACCACCCAGTTTGCTCCAGTGTGTCCCCAGAACATTATAGAAGGCAGGTTGCCTGAAGTCATGCTTCCCGTGTGGTTTACTAATAACTTGGATGTAGTTTCAACCTATGTACAAGATCAGAACGAAGACTGCCTCTATTTAAATATCTATGTCCCAACCGAGGATGGTGAGTTAATAGCAGGCGAAACAGGGAGATCTTTTCATTTTCCTGTTCTACTTTCTAACAGTATTAATTCACGTGTACTGGTAGCACGCATGGCTTTCTCTGTTTGCATGCCAGCTTATTACATGTGTGCATGCTGCTTTTCTCTGTGTGCATTTGTCCTCGCTTTTTGAATTTTTTAAATTTTTTTTTTTTCTTTCTGTCTACGCTCATTTTTTTTCTCCCACAGCACGTGTATTTTTTAGGTCAAAGTTGGTGCCTAATTCTCATTGCCACCCACTGACTTCTGGGAAGATGCATCAACATCTTTTCCATTGCATGTGCAGGCACAACAAGTTGAGAATCTTCCGCACCTAATAAAGCAGGTCATATTTAAGTTAGATAGTGGTGTTGCATGCTCCTACTGTCTGTGACGGAGCTCCATGTTATTTTCTAGTCTTCTATTCATTTTTCAGTCAAAAGAATATCCAAGGAATGTGCCAGAAAACCCGGCAAGAAAATTTGTAGAAAAGGAGGTATGTATAAAGTGGACAAAAAAAAAAAAAAAAAAAAAAAGGGGGGGGGCAGGAAACCCTGGAAAAAGGAAAAAAAAAAAAAAAAAATACGGGGGAGAGATCGAAACCTTGCAAAAGGAGAACGAATAATACAGGTGAAAGAGGCTGATTGCTGGTGCTGTGAACTGTTAGGGACTGTCTTGTCCTGATGGAGAGGTGTTTAAAAGAGGACCATGTACAGCAGATGAGAAGATAACTTTTGTAAAGCCGGGACTCAGTTGCACCTGATCATCTCTCTCTCGCTCTCTCCAGTGACAGTGTTGGCAGCTCCTCCCTTGGCCTGGAGGTTCTGGGCAGTGTCTGTAGTGGCACGAGGGGACAGGAGGTTGTGTGTGGATGCAGAGGAGGGAGCTCTGTGCCCGGGGACAGGCACTGCTACTGCTGCAGGGGCTGGCACAGACCAGAGCTCTCCTTTCCTGTACTATGGCATAATGGCTGGGAAGCATTATAGCAATGCAGGGCTGAGCCCTGCGCGGGTTTTCTCCAGGATACTCCCTGTTTTCTTGGAGCAGTGTTAACTTTCCTGAAACGTAGATGTGAAACCTTTTTTTTTTCGTTTGCGCGTTTCTAAAAGTGAGCGTTGATTTCCTTTATTCTGTGATTACAGCTCTCTTTGTCAAGCCCAAAAACTCTTAATAGGGTTGTAGAGAACTGTTAAAATATTGTGACATGGTACTTGGGGAACTAGGCTGCTTTTGGAAGCTTTGGAAACTTGGCTTCTCCCCTTTCCGTGTTAAATAGTATGGAAGAGTTTGCAGATTTCTTTGTGAATATTTGCAAATTCTTGAAGCAGTTGACATGCAACAGAGAAGGTCTATTTTGGTACTGATTTAAAGGAGGCACTTGGTACTAGTTTTGAAGTACTAATTTTGTACTATTTTACACGTTTATTTTTTTATCAAATTACTTTTCTTTATTGTTTTCTTTCAAAGAATGTGTTACCTTAGAGCTGGACTAGATGTGAATTAGAATGCTTTTTGGGGTGAACAAAGAGTACTGTGGACATGCACAGTTGCCTATTAGCTGTAATCCATATTTTTTTTATCCAGTTATTCCAAAACAAATACATTTTAGGAAAGTGTATAGCAGAAATGTTTAGAGCTGGGCAAAATTCAGCTCTGTAAACACTGTATTAGGTTTTTAAGGCAGTATCTAGGCTCTAAATGAAGGTGGCCTTGTTTCTAAGGCTTTAGCTCTTACAGCTCCTAACCGCTGGTTGCAGCTAGTTGTTAATTATTAATTGTTAATTGTAGTTGCTCGATGTATGCTTTTTTTAGATGTCTAAATCCACTTTCAGTGACTTTAAGCAATTTGTGTTTAAAGTGTCAGGCTTTGAGGCATCTTCTGTTTTCTGCTAGGGAGTTTTTGCTCGGTGCTGTAAATGTACAATTGTTTGAGCTGGATTCCCAAAGCTGGAAATGAAGATAATCGGGGTACTGTGAGCAACGTCACTTCTTCACACATCATTCAAGTTAGAATAACTGCTGTCATTTATATGCATTCAATTAATGTGCAGTGCTGCAGCAGTTATTACGCAGTTCATCAAGCGTGTGTAATTAGCTGAGCAACTTTCACTTCCTATCACCCAGACGCTGATTCACAAAGTCATAAATAAAGATGCAGATCCCCATCATTGTTCTCGGAGAGCATCTTTCATATGAGAGAGTATTAAAAAAAAAAGTAATCAGAAAAATAGCAAAAGTAAAGGGAGGGAGAGCCCAGTAGCTGAGAAAGTCATGCTTATTGTCCTGTGGGCCTGAAGGAGAATAGAGAGAGTTATTTGAAATTCAGTAGGTACCTTACCACTTAGATTCATTGCACACACAGCACAATAAAAAGCCTACCTTTTGCTGTTGAGAAGTGCAGAGAACTCCTGAATGCCTTCAGCTGAGATATCTGCAGTAATCTCTGTTTTCTGAGTAACTCAGCTCAACTCACCCGTGCATAACCTGAGATTTATCCTGGGCTGGGATTGCCCCCACAGCCAGTGGCAAAAGGAGTCGTGTTGCAGGACAAAGTTGCAGCAGAGTCACAGCAACTGAGCAGCAATCACACCTTGGAAATGGCATCAGTTTTGTATTGAAAAGAAGAAAGGCCCAACATTCTCTCTTTTGCTGGATTTTTAGGTTGCAGTCATTGCATCAGAGTTAATGATGAAAATTATTGGAAAGAGAAAATCTGGAAATCAGAGGCAGACTTTTACGCCATCTTTTTAATTCATAAAGGATATATAAGATCAAAGTGACTGAACCAGCAACCATATGCTATCATTACATATGGTTTGATTCTTTCTTACGACATGAAATAGATTGAATTAGATAAATAAATTAGTACTTATACTTAATTGTCAGCTGAGGGACATGAGAAAATTCAAAATTTTGAAGATCAGGGAGCAATCTGATTAAGATAGATGTAGAAAAATGTAAAGAGTTCTATCCATGAGTCATACTAGAGATGGTAATGAGCATTATATCCATGACCTCTTGTTGGGATTTCGATGTGCCCACAGCAGAGACTACAGAATGATGGGCTGAAGCTGAGTGAAAAGAAATGAGACAATTCAGCATGTTTTTTGCTAAACATGGAGGCCTATATTTCAGTTACTTGACTTTCAATTTACCGATTCAAAAATAAAGAGCATCTGGTTTTGTATCTTTTCCTTCAGGTACGTGAAGGTCAGAGGCTGCTAATTCTGTTTTGGGTATGCACAAACCTGTGTTTGCAAGGGCTCATTTCAGAAAATTGGTGCAAAGGCATCTGATTAATTCTGTGTTATTTTTTGAGTCTAGTTTTCATAACTCTAAATTTTAATAGATCTTGGGTTATATTGTAGGTAATACCATTTTACTGATTGATACTAATTATGTTGTTTATTATCTGGCATTTCCTGAATTTCCTGACAAACTTTTGCATCGTTTTTAGGGATTACCTGAATAGTTTTCTACAGTTTGGCATTTCAGATCTCTAATTTATCTTGTAGTCAAAACACAAATATTTTATTTGTGGTCCAGAATGACAAGGTAACTCTTTATCTCTTAGGAGAGCAAGTGCATCCTGCTTTAGCTGCATACATGGGGTGTTTTAATACTCTATATTCATTTCTTTGCATTACAATGGTTTGCACCAGGAATTTTCTAATTTAATGACAACTACATAAAGAAAATTTGGAAAGGATCACTAATATGACCACTAAAAGAATCCACAGGTGTTGTGTGCTCTGCACTTGGGATGACAGTATGCCCTTTCATAGGAACCTGTACTAAAGCTTTCATATTGCCTGAAGATGCCTCAGATGTGAAAATGTGGAGGTGTAGGTGGTATATCCTCAGTGTCATGGAGCCAGGCATGTACAGTTTTGGATAAATTAGTATTTGTAGGAGATTTAGGTGTAGAATAAGGACAGAAATCACTTGATCCTTACTTCTATGTTTAGGAATTATCAGTGGCTCAGAGACTGCCCAATATCAGTGACTTCCCCACATGTGGATTCTGTTTCTTATTCTAGTCAGGGCAGTGAATAAATTTTAAATGCGAAGACTCATGATCTGAACTACCTCATTTGAGAGTGTAGGATTAGACAGCTCTATTAATATTTATGCCTCCTAATGGGCTACTTGATTTTCAGAGCAAAGCTCCCCACACCATACTTTCTGGGTTATGGCTGTGGTTACTATGGACGCACAGAAGCAAATATACATACACACAAATATATTCATGGAACTGAAACACAAATCACACTGCTGTAATCTCATCCTGCTTTGATCTCCCTTTGTTTTCAATAGAGAATATGTTACATCAGTTCTGTTTTGTAAGAGGCTCTGATAACCTTAGGGCTTTAAGCTTAGCAATGTGAAATATTCTTTAGAAGACTGAGCAGAAATTTCACCTGTTACCTTGTGTTTCTGTTGAGTGTTTGTTCCAATACTCCATTTAACTACCCTAGAACTGTTTACTTATCATCAGATCTTGGAAAAGAAGAATTAATATAACTTGTGCAGTTCCTGTGGGCTTCCTTAAATGAAGTTCTTTCTTTAAACCCATTTCAGCTCTGAAATCAACCAGAAAAGGACAAGCTGAGACCTTTAAAATGTGTATTTCCACTGGAAAAAGTTGTCAACAGATTATCAGAGTTCTTTTTTTCTAAATATGTCATTTAGAAAATACTATCAAAGTAATGGAAGTGTAGATGATAAATTGTCAAAAATTATTGAAATATGCCTTTCTCCATGGCCATATGAGTGAAAAATATGGACTCTAAGGTGTGATCCTCCATCACTGTAGACAGAGCTCTGTCAAAATCAGTTACATTGTCAGTAGGCTGAGAACGTGCCTTTGCCAGGGCTCTGGGTCCCTTGGGAGTGAGTGCCAAACCCACAGAGCTGTCTCTGTGCATATTTTGGTGTATATCAACCCTTATAAAGGGTGTATATCTTCATTATGCCACTGAAAATTCAGAACTAATTATTTGCCTGTAGTATGTTTGCATCAGTTGCCTGCACACATTTGAAGTTTCACCCCTGTCCAGCCTTGCTGGCTCCTGGCTGGAGAGCCCTCATCCTCCTCCTCTGTGGTATCAGCAGCCCCAAATGTAGTCCATAATCCTGAACTCCACTGCTACTCACCAAGACACCACAATTGTTCTATTTTTCTGTTCCTTTTTGAAGCCCTGTTTTTCATTCCTCAGCTACCACTGCAGCATTTCCTATTATACTGGTAATACATGGAAGGAGATAATGAAGCAAACATTGTCTTGTACAGACCTTTTCATCCTTTCACAATCTAAAGCTGTTAGTGTCAGTTAGCAGCATTTTTCAAAGATGTGCAGTAGGTTTATGTCATATTTGAAATAAAATGCTTAAAACTCTGATGTACTTTCTCCAACTCTCTTTCTGGGTGAGCCAGTGCTTGACAATAGAAGAGTTTGCAGACTGTATTTTAAGACTCCAGTCATCTTAAATGCCATCAGCACTGGTCACAGTCCCCTGTAAATGTCTGGTTGTTCGGGCTCTGGGCTCTTGCTGACCACACAGTCATTGTGCTGTCACTGCTTTGTTCATATACCTTGACAGTGCTTATAGCTCTAACAGGTCTTAAATTCTGATCTAGTTCCATTCCTTGTCCATTATTTTACTGCTTGCTTTTCATTTTCTACATCCTCCCCCACACAGGCTCTAAAATAGTACTGCTACCCTGATAATGCTAAGTCGGATAAAACTGGTTTGTGCTTCTTCCCCCGGCCTTTGTTGGCTTGGACCGATTTTACTCAGTAAACATCTGTGAGATGGTTTTCCTCTCAATCTGTTAGTTTCCAATTTATCATTTAAAGCCAGAATGGACAAATCTTATAAAAAATAACTACATAAGTGTATTTGTACATTTTCAGGAGGAACATTTGAGTAACTAATATGGCTTTTGGGTAACTATTCTTTTCTGCCTGTTTTTTTCCCCCCTGTATTGTAGTATTATTCCTTTGCTCTCCTCTGTGTTAATGCTCTTCATCGCTTTGTTTCCTTATAATACACATGGATACAAACATCTTTTGTATTCTTTGGATATTTTTTTAAGCTTGAAACATGATGCTTACATATGTCAAACCGTTCTTAAGGATCATCTCACAATGTTAATAATCTCCTTATAACTTGAATATTTCTCCAGTAAAATTTCTTTTTCTTTTCTTTCCAAATTCTTTTCACTCATAATTCTTTAGCCTTCTTCATTTTAACTTACTTTATGATGTCAAATTTACATGTCTTCTCCACTTTGATGTGTATGGTATTAATAATTATACTCGGCATTCAGAAATCAACTGCTTTAATGAGCTTACCATAAATGAGATTTGTTTTCGGGATATCAAACCATTTCCTTCTGTTTTAATATTAATATCTCTTATTTTACTTTCTCATGCTTGCAATAATGAGATTTATCCAAAGAAGGAGCAGCACTGAACAATGCAAGGCTGAGGGAAGTGAGACAAAGCTGACTTTCAGCCATGTTTGCACCTGTATTCCAACATAGTGCAGGGACCAGAGCGGTCTCTGGCTGGAACTGGAGCTTCCTCAGGGCTGCTCTTGCAGAAATTGCAAGACACATGGAAATGGCATAGTCCAGGTGCTGCAGCTGATTTCCCCTTCCAGAGTTTTGCCAAAGTGTTTTGGAACATTTCAGCAGCAGCAGTAAATCATGTTGCTAATTCCTCTGCTGTGGGAATTCTGTTAATATCCCTTGGTGCTATCAGAGCAAGAATCAATCTGCCCTGGCAGAGTTTTGTACATGCTTCTTGCGAGGGTGGATTTTGACTTTCCTATTCATACTAAGAGAACAGTAAACACACAGCAAGTTTAGTCATAGGAATGTGTTAGAAGAAAGGGAAAATTCCCTGGCCGAAGAACTGGTTTATTTCAGCTGATGAGGCTCTATAAGTAGTTCCTTTATTGAAATATCATTGCCCTGTAGAGAATGCATCTTCTGCTGCAGGTTGTGTTAATGGGGGTATAACCAGTGGGTTTGACCAAAAAAACATATTTTGGAGGAAACCAGAGCCAGCAGGACAGTTTGTATGTTGTCATAGGCACTATTCACATCTTCCTGCTCTCAGTCATTTACAGTTCAATGTCTTGTGAGATGCTGAGCTCCCCTAGAATACTTAGGTTTGGGCTACATTAATGCCAGTGGATCAGGCCCTGCAGAGGCAAAGTATTGTGGCCTCTTGTTATGATTTAGTATTTAAGTAGTTTTTAATTCTTATTTTATAATCTGTTGAAAATCATCTATATAGTATACATAGAGGGATAATTTAGTAAGGCAGAAATGACAGGAGAGAGGCAGCCATTTATTATTTGTGTTTGTTTTCTGAAAAGCTTCCATTTGTTAAATTTCCCCCTTTTTGTAAAGGCCTTCTTTAATTATTAGCTGAAAATCAGGTATTTATGTAATTACCATAATTATATCTACACATCTAGTGTACTTGCAATTATTTCATTAAAAATTGTAATTATTATACAATTATAGGGGATAATGACGCCCTTGTAACATATTGCAGAAGCCCTAATTAAATGGTGGCATAAATGAATTGGAAGAGATTTTGAAGTTTTGAATATTGTTTTATCAGAAATATCAGAAGTGATTCATCCACATTATGAACTGGCAGTAAAACCCCTGCAAAGTTATTTTGAGAAAATATCGCAAAGCTCACGGAAAAAGATTTGTCTCCATTGCCTGTCTGTCTTTACTTTCTGTTCTCAATATTCTTACACCTAAAAGCTGTCTGCAGATTTTTAATGGAAAGGTGCATTGTGTAGGAAGAAGATTGCACAGCTTGCTGAATGTTTCTAGAAGGCTCAGCCCAGAGCAAGCACAGTTTGTACTTAGAGATCCTTTTTCTAAACAGAGGCAGGAACTTATCCAACAGTTGGCTGAAGATGATGAAAAACCTCCACTAAATATAAGGAGGTTTTTATTACGTGCTGAGATTCAATGATCTGCTTATATATTGGAGTGTCCAAATTTTGCACCTCCGGGTGTTGGGGAAAGAGGAAAAAAATCCTCTTGTAGTACAGGTTCTTGTGATGTTCCAGGCACAGGAGATGGACTAAGCAGTGTGGATACACAGGAACCCTGTGGAGCATCTCCATTTCTCTCCTGCAGAGTGGGTGGGGAATAACTGGCAAGGATAACATATGCCAGAATCTACCAAAACCTCAGGATCACAGATTTCTCACCCTTTTCCGTGTCAGCCTTCTGTAGCGTACAGATGATCTCTCTTCTCTTCCTTCGGCTAATTTTAGAAGTCATTAAATATGGCAGCAAGAGATATACAGTTTTTGAGCTTGTTTTTTCATTCTGTGTTTCACATCTGACACAGTGTGTTGTTCACTGATGAGTGCACAGCCCTGACCCTGTGGCACGAGTGGCAATGGTGAGCCACCCTCACCTTGTCACCCGCCTCGGCTCTGCTGGGGACAGCACCCCACTGATGCTCGGGGCAGGCTGGAGCCGTGCCCAAACCAGCTGGGTGGGCTCCCATTCCCATCTTCCCTCCCACCCACCAGCTGGGCTCCTCCTCCAGTCCTTGCTCCCAGTTTTGTCAGGGGAATGACTCATGCACATTCTCCCCACTTACTTCAGAGGCAGTCGGGCAGGTTAGACAAACCTTCTGTTTAGTTCACTTAATTCACCTCAGCTCGATTTTGCTCAAGCCTGGTTAAGGAGGGTTTGCAGGGTCTGCTGTAATGCAGGATATTAAACTCCCACAAAAAGATGGGAGCAAAGCTCTGAGAAACAGGGGGTCCTGGATCAGCAATAATGTCTTGGCTTGCCTTAAGCTGAAGAAAGACTGTCCACCCACGGCCTGGAGAAGAGCTCCCTGTTTATCCCACCTTGTGTCAAGGTTCCGTGCTGAGGCTGCCGTGATTTGCTCATATTTTTGGGGTGTTTTCCTGAGGACCTGCTGCCCTTTAACCCAAAGTTTTGCATCACTCTTCTTGTCAACCTCCCTACAGTGCCCTTGCAGGGATTTTTTTTATTTTCTGCCAACATTACTCTTTGCTTTTAATTTAATTTTCTTTAATATATTATTTTTAATGTAGTGAAGAGGCAAACAGAACAGAACCAGCTGCATGTAGCTGACCCAATGAGAACTCAGTTTCTGAGAATCCTCATTGCCAAAGCAAAAGTCTTAATGAGATGGACCTGGTGATAAGAGAATATGAAACATGCATCTACCTACATATATATTTACATCTAATAGTCATAATCAGATCTGAGAGCTCAAAGGAAAGCTAGTACAATTTGTCTGACTTGATTGCAAAATTGATATCGATTCATGTTCTCGTATTTATTTCAAAGTCCCGAAAAGAACTTGGACTTTTTCTTAAAAAAAAAAAAAAGAACTTAATAGCTGAGGGCCATATCTAAGATACTTACGTGAGACAAACAGAAGATTTTGCACATTTACCGACCCCAAGACTGTTTTTATTAATAAGATTTTCTCTGCTCTATACAGTACTTTGGATCCATGAAATATTGCTGTATATGGCTGTTGGAGAGGCAGGTTTATTTAGTGAAATTTCACAAGAAATCTCGCTGTAAACCTATATATTAAAATCCTAATCCTTCCCTGTTTCTCTCTGATGCTAAACGCAGATGAAGTAGCTCTCCATATGAATCAATTAATAGCTGTGCTATGTGGAACAGGAGAGAGAATTAAGTTTGTTTTCTACACTTTTCAGTCATTAACTGAGCCATTGGTTAATGAAAAATGGATTGCTTTTGCTCGAAACAATAACTTCTGAAACAACAAATAATTGCTATACTTAAGAGCCGAAGTACCTGCCGTCTCTTTTAGATGGAGTCTCTATAGAAGAGGTCTCGCATAAAGGAAGAAAGAAAAGATGCATCGATTGTTTTTTCTTTAAAGCGCCTTGAAACCTTTGATTAACAGCAGTTCTTGCCGTGATGCATTTGCAGTTCAAGTACTGAAGGTATTACCTGGCCAGAAGCACATTATGATGCAGGATCATGCAAAATGGGTGCTTGAGTTTTATAGAGACACGGATGATTGCTGAAGAGGTCCCGGTGAATGTCCACGCTCCACCTTGAATTTGGGCCCGTTGGTGCAAACCCCTCACACCCCATTCCGTGTGCACTTCACTCCGTGTTGGTCCCACGGGACAGAGGGTGTCACCCCTCGGACTGGGAGACAGCCATGTGCTTGTGCCAGGCTGGTTTAGTTTCTCCTCCTGACGTCTTTGGAAGATGGCTGCTGAGATGTGCTCGGGCATGAGAGGGACGTTCACCCGCAGAGGTGAGCTGGGAGACAGATGACGAGCTGAGAGCAGCAAGGAAAGGGATCTGACAGCAAAGAAGGCTCCTGACACACACGTTGAAGCAGGTGTACACTGCCAGGCACTGTGCAAACCAAGCATAGAAATAGCACTAAAAGGCTCTTTCCCTTTAGGCAAAATGAGGAGAAGAAGAAGGCAGCGCACAATTCCACCCTGCAGTTTTTAGTGGCAGAAACTATTTTTCTCTCCAGAGTTTGCTAACATATATTAGTTGCTGTTTTTCTGCCCAGAGCTTTGACATATTCAACTACAAGCTAGTTTGGCTGAGTATCAGCACAACAAACAAGCAGCAGTCAAACAAGAGAGGAAGAAACAAATAACTTCTCAGAAATGCTCCATATACCTTCTGTGCTTGATATTTGCACTGTGCAAGTGGCCTGGCTGTCACCCCTCTCTGCCCAGCACCTGTGTTAGAGGACATATCACAAAATAGGTTTAACCTAAGGTAGAGCAAAAGCCAGCGCTTAATACTGCTCGATTAAAAATAGATAAACTCAGCAGCAAGTCAGATTTTGGCCTGTTGTTTGAATTATGAATATTCTTCTAACTGCTGTCACTTCCTTAAAGAAATACAGAGGTTTCCTTGAATTTTAAGTGACTTTGGATTGAAAATCTCTGTGAGTGATTATCTGGCTCAGTGAATGCTGTTGTTATCATTAGCAATTTTGGGTGTTAACCTTTTCACTGCTAAAATCTCTGAGTGCTGCGTGACATTGTCCTGGCTCTTGGAAAATAGGAAGGTTAAGAAGCCGTTGAAATGCATTCAGGAAATGTCATAATTTTTAGGCTGATGAAGGGCTAGCCTGGAAGAGAACAAAGAACCGATAATAATAATTACATTTACTTTGTGCTTGCAAAGAAGACAGTTTGAAGGAGAGTGGGCCATAGACAGTAGCTCATTTTCGGTTCTGCCCCCATTAGTTATGTCACATTCCTGCTTTCCTTCTCTAACCTCAGAAATGGGCTCTTTAAACGGAGCTTGGTTGCAGAGGGATGATGTGACACAGAGCCAAATGTACCTTTCCAGTGATTCTGGACCTCAGTAGCCTTTTCCCTTTCCCTCCCTCCTCCCCTGGCTAAGCAGCATCTGGCCCTCTCCCTCTGCTGAACTTGTGTGACTCTATTTCAAGTATAGATTTAGTTATTAAATCTGGAGATAAAGTATGGATCTGTTCCACTAATCAGATACTACAGTGATTAGAGCTATAGAAGTACTTGGAGAGATCAATTAGATTAAATTATCAAATCATTATAAGCAAACTCTTAAAGACAAAGCAATAGAAAGTAATTTTGTGTCACTATTTCTTTGGAGAATATTTATATTCCCTTATTGTTTGTTTGCATCTGTTTTCTTTGTGTGTGTTAAGATCATGGTGGCACCAAACCTCACTCTCAGAGCTGGGCTGAAGGACAGAATGAATGAGTTCTACAATAAAGCTCTCTCTGTGATGCTGATCATAGGCTAAAACACATTATTGCTTGTACTCTGGGTGAAAAAATACATGCACATGAAAATCTTACTTTATAAAGCCATTGGGCAGTTTCTTGGGGGAGCTTGTTTCAGATCCCTGGGGTTAGGCAGAAAGCATTCTGCTCTCTCACCAGCCTTTTATCTCTCTCATCCCATTCTGTATTTATTATTTTGACTGTGTAATCTTATTTTGAATACTTTTATTGCATAAAGCCAGTGTCATGAACCAATGCCGGCTAATTCAGATAAAGGTTTGTGATTCATTCTTTAAGTAGCTTGTTTTCTGGGCTCCTCTGAAAGTGGTTTTCTAGTGTATAACAGCCATTTGTGTCACTCCTAAGCCTTGAAGTTGTGTTTTCTGCAGTCTGCAGTGCCATCTTCTTAACATGTATATACATAAGCTTTTCTTTATTAATCTATATTTTAGTAACTATTCCAGCTAATGCTAATATACTGCTTTCATGAGAGAATTGGCAGAACAGTATACATCAAAGGCAACAATTAGTGTATTTTCATTTGACTTTTTCAGCCTATTAGGTTGTTAAATTTTGCATAGAAAATCATTAGCATGTTTAATTTGGGAAGGAAGCTCTTGGAAGGGGAGTTGTGGATGTAAATCAATGGGTGAGGAGGCTTTCGCAAAACAGCAGCTACAGCTCTGAAATGCCACAAAGTATTTTCCCATATTATTAACTGTAAATGCAGAGACGAAAAATCTGCAAGATTATCACTGGCTTAGGAGTTAACAAAGAAGCTTCTGATGGTTCTGTCTAATATTAAAATCTGTAGCGAGATTGTATCACATCCTTTTCTTGCAGAATACTGCCATAGAAGTACAGGTTTGGAATTTCAAAATACCTGCTCTTTTCTCAGTGAAGGTGAAGGACATCTGAATCAGGCTTGACATGATATAGCTCATGATTTGTTTGGTTTTTTTTTCCTTCCCTAAAACCAGTTGAAGAACTGTTGCATCGCGAGTGATGTTGCAGCTGTTACGAATGTTGTTTACAACTCCAGAATTAGCTGAAGTCAAAGAAGCGTCAGAAAAAACTATGAAGTGCCTTTTCTCCCATCTCTTCTGGGAATTTGGTTATTCAGAAACTGTTGTCTGGTGTTAAATAAATTCAAAAAGGTTTGGATTTTGACCAATTAAAGTCAAAGAAGAAAGGTCAGAAATCAATGCCAAAATAGAATTGAATATTCCCTCAGACAGCAGCTAATCAGCGCTTTTGTGTGGCCTGCTGTGCCAATATCTATTCAGAGGCTGGTCATTATGTCTCTGTTCTAGGAGAGTGATAATTTTGGAGTCTTCACTGCCCTAAAATCAAGCAATTTACTGCCCTTTTCTTTTCCTATGTTTTTGTGATGTTTTGCCTGATAAACATTCAGTACTAGACAAAGTGGATTCTGATTTTGTCCCTTCACTTTTCAGGTTCAAATTTCTTTAAGTGCAGTTACTCTTCTTTGGTGCCAAAGTACTCTACTGCCTTCATAAACCAGGAAATTTAGCAGCAAAACTGACATAAGCATCAGGATTACGTTATTGATTATTTGGAAGACACGAAAATCCGTACAGCCCTTTGCATTGTGCTCCAGTGGAAAACACCTGGACCCATGTGCAGTCAGTGGGTAAATTCGTGACTACAGAAAAGTCAACCATGAAATTCAAATCAAGTTTTACAAGATCAGGCCCAAATTCCCATTTTTAAAACATGAAGAGACATAAGCTTAGAGACAGATGCAGGGAATTTGAATGTTTGATAGATTTTGAAAAATTTGCCTGAGATACATGAATATCTTTTCACTTTGTTGCTTTTTTCTCCATTCTAATTTTCTTGAAATAATTTCACATCTGTCTCATATCATAGCTTTTCCTATAATAACAAATCTATTTTATCTTTTTTTTTCTGTACTGTTTTTTACTGTTTCTTGCTCTCGTAGTCTTACTGTGTCTTATTTGTCCTTATTTCATGTTTCCACCTACTTTTTTTTTTTTTATTTTAGAAGCATTTACTGCTTCTTTAGGGCTGCAAAATCATGAGCTAATATTTACCATTATACCCTGTATTTTTTTCCCTTTCCATTGAAGATGGAAAAATTAGGACAAAAGTGGACTTCTGCAAAGTCATACACACAGAGGGAGAGAGACTGAATATCGTTGTAGAGCTGAAATTAAAACATCCCATTCTTTTTATTGCAGTTTATTTTTTGGGGGCTGGGCTGTTTATGGTGCTCCTGGGCCACTTTTATGTTTCATGTAGCTGAAGCAATGCTTCTTTTCTTTAATTCCTGTACAACTTAATCTCGATCCTTCCTAAGTGCAAGTATTTGTCAGTCAGTTACCCCCCATAGGGGTGCGAATCATGTCTAATCTTAGCCCATGAAATATTTGCTGCCTCCCACTTGTCTTGCAGCTTTACAGTCTCCAAATAGGGAAAAAGAAAGGGCTGCTGCAGCTTTCATTAATTATTTAAGTGCTGTTATCAAACATTCCTAGAGTGCCGTAAATTTACAGGCTTTAGTACAAACTTGGAGAAAGCAAGTTCCCAGCTCTGGAGAATTTACAGTGAAGAAAAGACAAGAGAGGTGAAGACGTAAAGCCAGTGGATGTAGTGAAGTAGTGCAGAACACGGGAGTTTTGCTAAGAAGGGATTGCCACAAGCCGTGGTGTGAGGGAGAGGGAGAGCAGGAGCGCTGGGTGCGTGCACAGAGTGCCCGAGGAGGAGAGGGCGGCAGCAGTAAAAGCCAGTAACAAATAACGCACAGGGATTACAAGGAAAGCAAAAGGATTGACCTGATTTGTGTGTTTACCACTCAGCATCTTAGCGGTGCTCTTTCAGCTCCCGAACGTAATCGTTGGGCTCAACCGGAGGCAGAGGGTGTTTCAAATGGAGACCGACGTGGTTGAGCGGATCTCTGTCCCCACCACGGGGACTTCATGGGTGAGCTGGTTAACAACTCCAAAAGACACGTGAGCAGTGGGAAATGGCCCCTTCAGAGGGATTAGTGACACATTCAGCCCCCAGCACAGGGCTGTCTTTGGGCCACTGCAGTTATGTCCCTCCCAGAGGCAAAGAGCTGCATCAGCTGCCCACTGACGCTGGTTTTTAAGCTCAGTCTGTATCCTCCTGTAGAACCAGCACAATTTTCTCCTTGTTTTCTGATATGGTTTTATTTTTAGATGCATGAAAGGATGAGCACAAAGAGTACCAGTGTGTGTCTAAACAACACAGGGTAACCGGAGGTGAATAGGCAAGGCTCAGCATCTCAGCCACAGATGCTGATGATATTTCCCAGTGACTTTGTTATGTTCCTGTGTCTTGTGTGACAGTGTTCATAGTGTGGCAGTGTGCCATTGCCCCACGTGGTGCAACTGCTGCTATGGAGATCCCTTGAAATAATGGAATATTAAAAGGTGTAATCTATGATGGGACTATCAGGCACCACATAAAAAACGTGTTCAACTATGATTTTTTTCCTAGAAGAAAACAATGTGTCTGGGTGCCATGCGGTCACACCTTGTTCTGCTCAGTGCAAAGGGCTGACCACATGTTTGGGCACTGCTACTTTTCTGATAAAATGGTGTTTATTGCACTGAAATGCTGCACAGTATATTCAGATAGTCAATCCATGTGTGTTTAAGGCCCTCGCTTAAGCATGTTCCTATGGAGAACAGTTGTGGAACCTGGGGTTTATCCAGGGATAGCCGAAGGCAGGTGTTGATTTAAAGGCTTGCCTGGTGGGAGCATTGCCATTCACTGTTATAGGAGCAGGATTTGTCCTATAGTTTGCTGAAACCGGAGGGATGACTCCTGGGGACCACAAAAGTGGTTTAAAGTGGTTGTAAAATGTCTGTAAGTCTGGCTATAATGCTACTATAAAATAGGCATAATTGTAGTCACTGCATGAATTCTAAGCAAGACAAAGGCGTGTGTGGTCATGTACTTTCACCCTGAGCTAGAAAGATTTTTCTGTTGGCCTTCTCTACTTGTAGCTGCATTTATTTGCTTATTTACTGTAACTTTTTTCCACTAACTTTAAGAGGGAACACTTTGAAGTAGAAGAGCGAGATATATACATCTAAGCCTGTGGACAAAAATATCAGCCAAAAGCTCTACATGAATGAATACATAATCAGCAACTTGTACTTGTCTGTTATAACAAAATAGCATTAAAGAACAGAACATTGACTGTAATGTAAGTTGCAGTTACTTCCCTGCCAGGGCAGCAATCCTCTTGAGGCTGTCATCTATTGCAACTTGAGCGATTGCTAATTGCTTTTATGAAAGCACCAGCTTCAATTATATTTTTAGTGTGTCACCTGTACAGCTTTATATTTGCATCTATTTAGAAAGGCGTTCGTGCAGAGCTGAAAAATTAGGAAGCAATCCTACAAAACTGAGGTTCACGTTTGAATTGTGGCATTGAACACGCTGAAAGCACGGAATAAACCGTGGTGTGCTGATCACACTTCCTGTATGGAAAAGTGGGAAAAATGCAGTGTTCTGCTCAATGCCCACACCTCCTGTTGGTCTGGGTTTGCACCTGGCTCCACTGAAGCGCTGCCCCACCCTGGTGTCCCTGACAACTGACTCCTGAAAGTGGAGAGGGTCTTAACAACACATCTGGAGATCACAGAAACATGGAATGGTTTGGGTGGGAAGGGACTTTTAAGACCACCCAGTCCAGACCCTCCACTATCCCAGGTTGCTCCAAGCCCTGTCCAAGTTGGCTTTGGACACTTCCAGGGATCCAGGGGCAGCTGCAGCTTCTCTGGGCACCCTGTGCCAGGGCCTGACTGTAAAAAACTCCTTCCTTATATCTGACTTAAATCTTCACCTTGAGCTTTGCAACAGTTCAGATTTGGATCCAGACTGACTGGCTTGAGCCAATGCCTCCTTCAAAGAAGAGATAATTAAAATGGCTTTTATGTCTTTCTGGGAGTCATCATGTCATTTGTTCTGGCAGCAGATGTGACAAAATTATTGCACTTACTTTAAGTTTTCTGTGTTATCTTAATGGCCCAGAAATTTTTTAAAGGAGGTTTAGAGTGTGTGGCACACAACGACAACTGCATTAACGCCAGTGTTTCTAGGAGCATGGCTTTGCAATATCCATACTCGTTTTATGGTCTGTGGTAGGCAGGCTTGAACTGCTTTATCATTTTGCTCTCTTTTAGTGAATCAGAGTAATTCCTCACAGTAATAAAACAGAGACCTGAATTAGCAAAAATCTGATCCCTAAGTGACCTTATCGTGCTGCCAGTCTGATGTAATCCAGATCCTGACGTGATCCTGCCCTCCTTTCATGTGAATAGTGAAAAAAACACTCACTCTCATGGGCTAAAAACCTAAGTTTTGTGGGAAAAGAAAGAAAGAAAGAAGGAAGGAAGGAAAGAAAGAAAGAATGAAAGAAAGAAAGAAAGAAAAAGAAAGAAAGAAAGGAAAAGAAAGAAAGAAAGAAAGAAAGAAAAGAAAGAAAGAAGAAAGAAGATCTTTCAAGCATTTTTCACATTGGAAATATGTTCTATTGGTTTCCACAATCAAAATTGCTTGAAATTTTTAAATTGAATATATTACTGATATACTACTGATGAATTACTCTGTAATCTTGGGTATATCTGTGTCTTTGTTAGTGGGAAAATTGTGCTCCAAGTGCAGCACAACAGCTGAAAATGCTGGTACAGGTTCAGGAGGCGGATGTAGGTTTTCTTTCTCTCATTTTTTTTTTTCCTAAGCAGAGAGAAAGAAATTGTGTTATATATTTTTAACGAAATGGTATTCAGATTAAATAATTATAAGACAGCCTTGTAGTAACCTCCTGATTACTTTGTGCCTGAGAGTTAGCTTTGTAGTAGCTGAAATCATTGGTGATATGATGATACAGAAAATACATGTTTATTAAAGAACCATTGCTAGATGAAATGAAGACGAATTTTTAGGCTTTGTAAATCAAAACAATCTAAAAATAAAAAACAAGACTACATTTTTATGGATTTTTCAATCCTATTAATATTTATTAAGCTCCAATTCTTTGGGTTTCTGTGTCTCAGATAGTCTCTCATGAAATAACACAGGCTTGTCTGAGACAAAAATTAACTTGGACTGAACTGAAATCAAAGTGAACCAATTTCTTTATTTTCATTCCTCAGACTGACAGAACTGCATAAAGCAGAAAAGCCAGAAAAACATAATAATTAGACCTGAAAAGTCCTTGCTACTTTATACATCATGGATAGTTTTGGGAATAAAGATGTGCAAAGTTCTTAAAAAAAAAAAAAAAAGAAAGACAAAAACCCCTATTTAATCTTGTATTGTTATTAAAATTTAAAAGCAATGCAGCATTGAGGATTACAATCCAGCCTTCCAAAGAGCTGCTGCCATGTTGTGTCAGCCTTCTTGTCCATATTCTCTGTGCTGTTCTGGACTATGGTTTATGGAACTCCAGATTTTCCAGAGAAAACAAAAAATCCTCACTTCCGTGTAGCAGCTGTGGGCAAGGCATAATTGGTGGTGTTTTACCAGCAGTGGGGCAAATAGATATTTTACAGCAACACAAAGGCATTCTATATTGACTTATTAGATTTGTAGATCACTACAGTTGTGTCTTTTAGTGGTTTTATTACAGTAACTTGGGATATGGTGGCTGAAGTACTTAATATAAATATTGAAAAGTAATTATACATAGGATTTGAAAAAAGGAGAAAAAAGGAACCATGATTTTCTCTATGTGTGTAAAAACTGTTAAAAAGTGTGGAAATCTAATCTTTATTTTTGCTTATTTTGCACAAAGGAGAATATTTGATTTAGCTAGTCACAAATCTTCTGTGGGGCAGGAAAAAATACCTCCCTTACCTACAGTGGGGTCGTACCTTTAAGTAAGAAAATAGGACTTCAGTTGTTTAAAATATTTTGTTGTTCTTAGTATTCTTCCTTTTGGAAATTAAATTTGGCTCTCTGCCTCTGAGTTGATAAAATTTCTCTTTTTCCTGCTGTAGGCCACATTTCTAATGTGAAAAATAACAAGAGGAGCTTGTGAACTTTGAAACAGTTCTGAAGACAAAAGCAAACTTTTCATATATAAAAAGGAGGAAAAAGGGCATCATCTCTTCTTTTCTTCTCCTCTGCAGATCATATTTGAAATGACTCTGCCCCTTCATATTTCTTTTTAGACTGAAAATTTTGGTCATAAATCAGAATTAATGTTGGGGCAGAAACAGTGCAAAAAACCAGTTGTCATTTAAAGTGGAAAATCCAAGAGTACCTTGAGCATAGGGAGCAGCAAACTGTGGTGTAAAGTTGAAGACTGGAGTGGGAAGCAGCTTCCTGCTTTGAACAATAGCCATAAATATTTGTGCTTCTGAAACAATTAAAAAATTTGTGATACACGACAGCCATGGAACATACTGCGTTGACACTGTAGAGCTATATTTTTATTTAAAACCTTTTTTTTTTTTAAACAACACCTGAAACCCTAGGGTGCTTTATGGGATAGTTTTCACCTGTGGCAGATGAGGAACATCTCATCCCACTGCCCCACCTTGTGCCACTTGGTCCCACGTGGTGTCCATGGCTCCTGTGATGGCCCTCAGCTTCTCCCCAGGTTTATTACAGGTGCTGACAGTAGGGATTCCTGTAGCAGCCTCGCTTCACCCATTTCCTTCTTTTCCTTACTTCTGGATTCCATTTCGAGCGATTAAAACCATCCAAGGGGGCTGGGTTTTGTGGGACAGCTGGGTGGTGCACTATTTTTTCTTGTAAAGAAAGTTGTGGCAGCTGTTTTCTGGAGGATCCAGGTTCCCCCTTGCTCCAAAGTAGGCGTGGGGTAGATGGGAGCATGTAATTGTATGACTGCAGATTGTTTCATAAGGCATTTGCATAAGAAGCCAAATTAGATTAGTTTAACTTAATTCTGGTGTTCCCTAACCTCCCGGTCTTTGACTCAGCAACCTTAATGCTATTTTAATGTAGTTTCTGGAGATTAATACAGACAAAGAGTCCCCGTAGGTCCTATAAATCTGATAAGCACATGGAAAATCTAACAGGAGATATTTCTGAGAGAGAAAAGGAAAATGCTTGTTCACATGGAAATGGTGGCTTTCAGAAAAACCCCTGTAAACCACTGCAAAAGGAGAGTGAAATCTTCATCCCTTTGAAATCAAAGGGATTTACTTGAGAGTTTATGGGATTAACACAGAGAAGATATCTGCTGTAGTAGGGCAGAAGAATTTTTTTTAAAAGCCTTTAAAGTGACATAGTAAACTACTAAATTCTCTAGATTTCTTAGTAATGTTTGGTAGAATCCATCATGTTTCTCACTGCAGAAACTCAGTTTTTAAATATGCTGATTTGCATTATTTATACACCAGAGGTAAAATCTAGGCTGTTTCTTTCAAAAAATTCCATCATTTTCCAGTGTTAGTTGTTGCCTGAATGGTTCTGCATGCTTACTTAAATTCTGAGTGGTGTACTGGGGGGGAGCACTGTAATTTCCTTACAGATTATATTAACACTGGATTAAGAAAGCCACAATAAGAATTATCTGCTTGATCTTCCACAATTAAGCATTAGTCTGGTATAAAGCTTTAATGTATCAGACAGTACAGCAGCCCAAATTCCAATTAGCACCATAGTTAACACATATATTGGTGCTCATGTGACATAAACATGCCAAGGGCCGTAATACCTGTATTATTTTAATGCTTGTGGGGTTTTATTGTGATGTTAATTATAAATCAAGATGACAAGAGTTGTGCAGATGTTATTCATATTAATTAAAGGAAAATAGAGTAAAAAATTGACTTTTTCTTCCCTTATGAGAATAGAAAATTGGAAATTGCTGTTCTCACCTTGCCTTGTATTTGAGATTGCAGAAAAAAATACATTCAGCTACTTTAATTTGCCTCTTTCCCAAATTTTTGACTTCACCTTTGCAAGGCGTTTTCAGCAATCACAAAGCTTAGAAATACAAAAGCTGAAATTTTCATGTAGCTTGGGCTTCAGGAGGCTTGAAAAATGACATGAAATATGGTGAGGGATGTGATTTACAAACAAATATGTCTTGAGCCTTAGTGTGACAGTGATAATCTGTCACTGCAAGGGTACAGCCTGCACTTCTCCCTAGCCCATGATGGCCCTTGGGTTTCTTCCAGTTTTTTGGGATGGCACAGAAGGGAAAGTGCATACACTTTTCTCCCAGGGATTTTTAAATGGATCATTACATTTTCAGGAGTCTCTGGCCTGGAGCAGGGACACCTCTGTTAAAGGGAGGTGTGACTGCGTGAGTCCATGTGTGGACAGGTTTATGGCCGTGAATACTTCTCTCTCAACTTAGCCAGAGAAGCAGTTGCTCTTATTGCAGGTTCTATTAGGCAGGAATCCCCCTTTGGCTGTAAAATCTCCATCCCTTCCTCCTCTCACTCCCATTCTTCCCTTCCCCTCAGCACAAAGCACATCCTACGGCAGCAGAACCAGCAGTGCCACTTCAACCACAGAACTGCACGAGAGAGAAAGGAGGTTAAAAGCCCTTAAAACATATGGCAAGCTTGGGCTTAATAGGAAGTAGGTGGCAATCTCCACAGGGATGCAGCATGGTTTTTTGAAGCATTTGTTTCCCAAATACCTTTTTATGATTTTTCCAGCACAGGCAGGCAGTAAGGGAGTGTAACTAGAATATAGGCTGCAGTGTAATAGGCGCCTTCTGCAAATGTGACAGTGATGAGTTTGACGAAAGAGGAGGTGGCAACCAAAACAAAGACAAAAAGTGCTGTAAGGACTACGTAGAAATTACATGGAGGTGCCATTTAGGGTATTGCTGTAGAGCCTGCTGATACTGTTTACCTCCCTGCTGAGGTAGAAATCTTTCTCCGCTAAAAGCCTTCATAAGAGCACTGAGGATATGCCTGTGCAGCAGTGTATTACAGGACACACATCTGAGAGGAAAACTGTTAAAGCCATCTCTTAGTTTTATTGAATTATTGCTGCCCGGAGAAAAAATACACTTTAAGAAAACCCCAGCTGTTATACTCAGCGCTTTTGGAGTGAGTGTGTTTACTTCAGCGTGGCATTTAAACTCAGTTTATCCCAAAATCAAACAGCAAAAGCTACAGCACTGGATGCAAGAAACCGATTTACAGATCTGGGTTAGTTCTCCTGCACGAGCTGGCTTTGAGGGCACTTTCTTCAGAGCAGAGAGAGCAGCTGTGGCTGACCCTGCGAGTGGTTGGGCTGAGGGAGAAGCAGGGGGGCTCTGCGGTGGTTCCCACCCCGCATGGCCACAGTGGGTTTCAGGGAGGATGCTGAGCTCTCCAGGGCTATCAGAGCACCACGGGGGCACTGGGCTCAGGCCAAATGACAGGTTAGAGATGGCTGAGTAGCTTGTTTACATCTCTTGCCTCCCTCCTCTTCCCCCTCCCTCCCCATTCCCTCTCTGAAGCGCCTCTTATTGGTGCTGAGGCAGGATCGGAGAGCCTGGAGCATCCCGTGGCAGTTCACAGAGCACTGTGGCAATTAGTTTTTCTTTCATTACACAAAAATTAAGGGCGCCCATTTCCCTACACTCTGTCCGTATGCAGCGTCTGTTTCTCAGGATAAAAAAGGGTAGAAAATGGAATGTGTGCCTGTAAAAAAGTAGGTAGGAATTTCCACCATTGTCTGGAAGCCGTCACAATATTGTGACTGCCGTGGCAGGTGAATAATGAGCCACTATGCTGGGCTTCCAGCTAAATGGGGCTTTGTCCTGGCTATGCTGCAAAGGCATCCAGAAGAATGCAGAGCAGTTTTCCAGTATACAATGAATCACTCAGTGAGGCCAAATGACACTCTGCGAACACTCGTCCCAGATATTACAGCTGTTGAAGGAAGCTGCTTATGAAACAAGGGTAGGCTCAGTCGCTCTGTGACCTTACAGTTCCTGTGCTGTAGGAAATAGTTGGGGTAACTCTCTGCAGGAATAGAGTTGCTTTTAAACCCGTAAAGCTCTGCAAATGGAATTAGTGGAGTGTTAGAGAGATGCTATGTTGGAACCCGACCTGGCAGGATGTGCTCTGAGAACAGTGTGGCAGCCATTTGTATCGACTGCACAAGCCTCGGGAGAGAGAGGGGGATTTAATGCAAAAACCTGGCAAAACCAGGGAAAGATCTACCAGGAAATGGGAGATTTGTCAAAGCTCAGCCAGGATACCCATTGCAGCTGTAACACACCTGGTGAAATGGAATTTTCCTTGGATGCTCAGCTTCTGCCACAGAGGGAGCTGTGGCAGTATTTAGATATATAAGTGGGAATTTGGGGTGCTTTGCAAAGCAAAAGAGAAAGTTTAAATGGTACAGACCTAAAATAATCTCCTGACTGGGTTTACAGTGTGGAAGAGCTCTAGGTGTTTTCTCTGTGACTGCTGTACTATGGTGAAATACAGTAATGTAGCTATTATCCCTGCTTTTGCTGCTCCCATGGCCAGTCACTTAAGCTGTATTTTATATTGCCCTGTATAAGCTCTTGAAATGGTCTGTGAGCAGCAAGTCACTCTTATGCATTAGAGCAATGGGAATATATTATTTACTGGTTGTGCTTTCAATTTCTATCCATTTTTTCCTTTGAAAATTTCATGTGTTTCAAAAGTAAGTACAGGCATAGACTGTATATAAGACTATATTCCATCTAGATTTGGAAAGAAAAGGGTTTGGTATGCCATTTTCCACTGCTGCATCCATTTCTTTAGTTCATGGATAATCAGTTTCTTAGTGTTGATGATCTGCATTGGTAAATTTCACTTTCATTCTAAGGAATTTCTGTTAAGAGAGATTGTGTACAGTGATTCACAATATATACGTACCTGCATAAATCAGAAAACAGGAGACTGAACTATCAAGGGAATGATATTTGTCCACAACCTTTTTCATGAAGAAATATTTACCTGTGAAGCCATGAGAATATGTCATTCCTATGCAGACACTTTGGGAGAAAAAGCCAAAATTAATGGTATAAGCATATGGTCACTGGTTAGGTCTGTGCTAATCACACATGAGCAGTTTCTGATAATTAGAAATTATTGTCTATGTCAGTAGCTGAGTGAGGTCTTGCACTTTCTTTCTGCCCTTGGGATTTAAACACAGTGCACCCAGCAATCATTTCCCTTGCCTGTGCTTTGCTTGGTGTCTCTCACAGAAGAGTTTCATTTCCCTTTTACTCCTCCTACTTAAGACACAAATTTTCTGCAACCCCGAGGCCAGATTGTGATAAATCACACATGCATCCACAAACAAAAACAAAGATCAAGGTGGTATTAGCCATGAAAAATGTACCTGCATGCCCAAACTGTGGTGTCTTGCTTTCTCTGGCGTGTAGATCTGTGCCATTTAGTGGCCTGTTACTGTGAGCTGCACAATATGAAGCTGCTCATGGGTGTTCATTAGGGAAAGGAAAGGAATGCTCGGGGTACCTACTGTCACCCCCTGCAGATTTGAGCTGTGCTGCCTTCCTGGATGCTCTCCAGAGGGACACACATCTCCCCCAGGTCCTGTGTCCTCTGCCAGTCTCTGCAGATGTCCTGGACAACCCTGCAGGGTCTAACAAGATGTGAGATGTTCCTGTTTCAGGTCCTGATCCATCACAGGGTTCCTGTTCCTTGAGGTCTGGGACCTGGCACTGAACTTTTCAATCATTCTGCCCTCAGAGCAGTGACACAGAGTAAGCAGCGATGTGAAACTTGGAGAATTTTTTCCTTCTGTGTCTTGGTCCCCTCCTGTGCAGCAATCAGGAGCCTTTGGAGGCATTTCAGGTTGACTCGGCTGCTCTTTTAGCTCTGTATTGGAATAGCTTCATTACAGTCAATGGAACTATTCCATTGAGTAGCTTATTCAGTGAGGTGAGAAAGAAGCTCATAATGTGGCCATAATAAAAGGCTCAATTTTGTCTTCTTTAAGTGCACAAAATTCCATTGACTCCAGCGTGAAAGGAAACAGGGATATCAGGCCTAATGCTGTCTATCTAAATGTAATTCTACCTGACACCTCTGACCTTTATTTTTAGAACAATTCTGCTTTTAAAGGGAAGTGCAGAAATATAGGAGCATTTTTCTATTTATATAGGGAAAAAGTGAAATCACTACTTTTGTCTGGATGCAGGAGCATGACAATGTGCCTGCCAAACTCTGTGTGTAGCTTGGCCTTCAAGCCAGACAGCAGAGCCTTAAATGAACAAAAGACACAACAAAAGCCTTGTTTGAAGTGTAGCAGGAGAATGTTGGGGACTGGAATTATGTTTAAGGATATCAGACTTTTTTTGTGCATGTGTCTTTTAAGTCGGATTTAAAAAGATTCAGATGGGAGAGAGTTAAATCTTGGACCAAAGTGAATAAGGTCATCTGTAATTTTTTGTATTACAGAAGGCATGGTGTATACTGTTACATGTATTGGCAATGGCCAAGAATTGGTGCTGGAAAGGCTCCAAGCTTCATTTTGGTGAGAATAAAGCAGCAGTTTAGCACTGTTGTTCTCTGATTTTTTTT
>VZTH01009539.1:234282-306928 GCA_013397815.1 Aleadryas rufinucha | reverse complement strand
TTTTTTTTTTTTTTTTTTTGATCGCATTTAGTTGAATACAAGCATAAGCTTGGATGTTCAGAGACTATTCCGCTGCCCAGGGTTGCAATGTGGAAACAAAACACGAGATGGCAGCCGGGAGTATTTCTGGGAGTGACAACCGGAGCCTGCCGGGGAAATGGGTTGGAATTGGGTTAGAACAAACAAAACAACAATCTCCTCCTCTTGCCAGTGGTGAGCGTGTTTAGCCCAAGCCCATCTCTTATTTGACTTTGTTCCTTACAGTTCTTCTCCTGGAAGAGTCTTGGATACTTTTCAAAACGATTGTACTCAGTGTTATAAAAAGCCCTGTATGTCTGATCTCGTAGCTATACAAAAATCAATAAGCTGCTATTAAAAATGCCAAGGTACAAAGTGAAAGCCTGTGGGCACAGACCCAGTAACTTCCTTGGCGCTACATGCATTAGTCCTTTTGAGAACAGCTTGTGTCAGGATTGGGTTGGGACACTCCCATTTGATTACTCTTGGATTGTCTCTGTCCAGCTGTGAGGACGGGGTTAATACATCAGTCATGCCAGAATCATAATTCTATAATGATATCTTTGTATTTTCACAATCCAATACCTCTCCCTCTTGTAGCTGCTTCATAGCCACTGTATGGGCTAAGCCTGCCATCCCTCTGCAGTGCAGAGGAACAAAATAAACTTTATAAAAGAAAAATGTAGCTTAAAAAAATATGTGTTATTTTTTTTAAATGATTTTTAGTTAAAATCCCTTGTAGAAAGTAAACTAAAAACCAGAATTTTCACTATATAATTTATAAATGCATTATTTCCACAATCATAATGCAATTTTTATACGCCTTGCACTTTATATGATGACTGTCACATTTGTCTCACTTAAAGTATTGGTATATTTTACCAATATTATATTGTATTTTATTCTTATTGGTGCTGGTTATTTTGGAATAACCAAGCTCATTTCTTTGACAGACAGTAAGAGAGAAGAGGAAACTTTTAAATTAATTTAGGATCTTGAATCACAGATATGAACAATATCTGAACATGTTTTGATATACATTTGAGAAGAAATCAAACTCACAATAACACATACGAATGATGATCCCTTCCTGAAAATTTGAGGGTTGGGATCACTATGGATTTCATTTGAATACATCTCAGACAACATTTCATGTATTGTATTAACCCTACATACACCTGGGCTCGACTTGGGGCTCAAATATTGCCCAGTCAGTAAGTGGCCCTCTGAGCTGAGCTTAAATGAGTGCCATCCTCATTCCCCAGTGCTTTTGATCCACTCTATGACTGTTGGAAGGTCGTTTTCAATATCTGTTTCTCCCACCTCATTGCAAGCTCAAATAGTTTGTAAAATCTGCTGGGGAAATGTGATGTTTGTGCAGTGTTGAGTCTTTCTTAGCGTGGCATAATAATTACACTGCCAACATTTTAGCTAACCCTATGTGCTGGATGCTGCCCCACTGTGAGTGATTCTAGTTTTCACTGTTGTCTTATTAAATCAGCCTGTAGGTTGTACCAGAGCCAACACATGACCTAGTTTACCTTCAAGATAATAAAGAGCTTCTTAGATTCTTCTCAGATTATTATCAGATCCATAGACTATCCCGTTGTTATCCTGATAATGGGAGTGCAATCATTTGACCTGGGAGAACTTCAGGAGGAAAGAATAATATGGGCAGTCTATAGGAGCTCTGAGTCAATCAGATTACAGTCTGTTTTCTATAACTAATTTAGTAGTTGCCAATAATATTGGACTGCTCGTGTTCCCCCTGAACCCACACGAAAAAAGCCCTGACAGCTTCCTTGCCCAGTCTTCTCTCTCTACTCCTCCCTGAATTCACCTCCAAGGACTTTTTCCATTATTGTGTCTTTACCTTTTCATTAAAACACCCCCAGCAGTGCCTTTTTTTTTTTTTTTTTAATGGTGGTATTTGTGACAGAGACATTTATCAAGTACAAAGCAGCTCCAGGCCATATTCCTGTTGTGCATGAAGCATTGGCTAGCTCCAGTGGTATCTACTTAAAGTCACCACAAACGTCTTTGCAAATTCTTGATCCATCCATTTGCCTAATGACTGTATTGCTTAAGAGAACTCAGAGAGAAAATAGCTTGCTTTCACTAAAAATAATGCTGAAGTAATTAGGTGTTGTAAGTCACCTGGATGCTGTGAGAGCCATTAGGCTCCTTTGGCACATGAAAGCCGAGCAATGGGAAATCTTCTTTAGAAAATCACATATAAAACGTACTCAGAAGTTATTTTTGAAAGGTATTGCAAAAAAGCATACTTTTTATACATTGAAGTAATAAGTAGTTTAGCAAATCCTTTGCAAACTTGTCAAAATGTCATATCCAGGTACTGGATTGGAAAATTAGTAACTGCTGAAGTGTGTGAGTGTTTAAAGGTGTCACTGCGTGTGGCAGGCTGGCGGATTTTAGCTTCTGGCTTTAAGGAGAGATGTTAATCATTGTGGCTGATATTTAAAATGTGAGAAGACCTTAGCATGAAGATAAAGGATTTAATATGAGACTCTGCTGTGTCATGTTTCCTTACAGAGAAGGAAGATCGGCACCTGTTCCTTTTTTTCTTTCTCTCTTTTTTTTTTATTTTTAAAATTTAAATTCAGTGGCACTGTAATAGCTGAAGCAGCATCCCAAAAGCAGAGTGTGGAGGAGTGTGGTGGGGAAATGGATTGCTTAGTGTTCCTTGCTTTTTTGGTACCATCGTGTTACACTCTTTCTGTAGCTCCTGTACTGCCTTAGCAGTACCTGGGATCATTGCACCCCATGGCACTGGCAGGGAAGCACGGCTGGAGGAAGGAAACCTTAATTTATCACTTCCATCCTCACCTGCCTTCCTTTGCTTTGGCTTTGGATGAGGCTCTGAAAAAAATCAAGAAAAATTTTCTTTCATATCGTGTTTCTTGGCAAGGATTTCAACTACCTCTTCTTAATGCTTTCTGAGAGAACACTAAGTAAGCAAAGCTGCAGAATTGCTTTGCTCCCACAGCCAGTGCTTTTAAACTACTCAGTGAGAGTGGTCTTAGTGGCTGAAGGAGTCTAAAAAAGGGTAAAGAGGAAAACTCATCGACAATTTTTTTTGTTTGGTTTTTCCTATTACCTTTTAGTAAAAGGCTGCAAATGTGCTCAGGTAGCTGAAGATTTACATTAATTGAATTTAAGCATAAAGTTTCCTCTCTGCCTGGTTAATTCTGCCCAGTTTGGTAAAATTAAGTAATCATATATGAACTTTTCTGCCTTGATGTTCACTTGGACAACCTGCTGCACTGGGACATCTGAAGGATGGTATTTGTTAAACACATCACTGACACAAAATGATCCATAATTATTAAATAACAAACTGTAATATCCCATTCAGGAAGTATTTAGGCATTTTGGATAAATATAATTATTGTTGGTTTAACTATTTTAGATAAGACTGTGCTTTTTTCCTACCAGATTTGATCGATGGTATGAACTGAGCTGTCACCAGATAAAGTTACAAAGTCACATATATTTTTCATTTTTAAAGATGACAGAGTTCAGAGAAAGTGTTTTGTGTACTGAGTAGCATTTTATATGCGAGGAAATAGACGAAAAGACAAGATTTTTTGCTTTTGGCAAGGTAACACAGAGACTTTGTGGTTGGTGTTCCAGCTTTAAAAAGAGAATGGAAGAAGACTGATGACTTGATGAATATTAATTGATGCCTTTCCACAATTTTTCTATAAAACAAGCTGTTTCCTAAAAGCGTAATGAACTTTAGGGCTGTTGTCTTGGTACCATTGTAAAGAACTTTTGATTCCCAATCTTTCATCAGTGTTTCTAGCAGGATGGGTGGTTTTGTAAAGAGAAAAATTGCTCTTGGGATAGGAAGATTTGGCATCTGAGTTCACAAGGTGAATTCTCTCTGATTTACTTATCCAGGAGTTTCTGATGGCCTGTGGATGAGTGGAAGGTCATCTTTGTCCTGTGTTCTTTTGTTTCTGCTCTACAGCTGAAATTGCTGTTAGTTAATGGCTTCATTGGCAGCTTCAGTGGAGAGACAACAAACAATCCCAGGATACAGTACCTGAATTTGAGCACTGAGCTGGGACACATCAAGGCAGCAGTGTTCCTTTCTGAACTTACTCAGCAGGGCAAAAGTTCTGGTGATCCAAAGCTCTGGTAACCCAAAGAAGTACCCAGATATCTTCACCAGGCAATGCCCTTGGCTGTCTGCAGCAGGGGGAGCAGGAGCCTTTGTGCAAGGGGATTTTGCAGTGTGGTTTAACCTGTCCCGCCTGTTCTGCACAGCTTCTGCCACCACCCCCCAGCCGGGGCACCGCTGCTGTGACCCTCCTGGCTGGGACCTGCAGGGTCAGATGAAACCTGAACTTGTGGTTTCCATAAGGAATTTAGTTGTATTTGTACCACTGTAGATGGAGGTTTTGTTTGTTTGTTTCTTGTGTTTCCTCAACATGATGCAGAGAAGCTAAAGGCACACATTTCATTAAGGAATACTTCACTTTCAGCAGAGGTTTGTTTAGTGCTCAGCCTTATAAAATTACACTGAAATGTGTTTAGCTTTTCCCGCATGCATGTGCATTTCTTCCCGTTGCTTCCTCAAAATAAAAGAAACCTGCCACGATTCTTTCTCTCCTGACAATGTGCTACCTGTTTCTCTCACTTTCTTCACTCCCTGTAGTTTCTTTTTCTTTTGTTCTCCCAGTCATGCATTGCCATTCACTTTCCCAGTAGCTGAGAAACAGGAGCTACAATACATACACGATAAAATTATTTTACCAGGAAATTCAATGGAAAATCTCAGTAAATCTTCACAAGTTATTACACATGGAAAAACAGTGAACGATCTTATTAAACATGGGATAAAGTACTTGGCATGTGGCAGTCTATACACTGATAGAAAAGGGGTTTTACCTAACACAAAAAAAGTTGAATAATTACTAACACATAAAAGGCAAAAAATACTTTTCCTTCCCTCAGTGATGACAGTGGATGCTCTTGGTATGAGTTGCATTTCTCAAAGAAGAGAAGACCAAGGAAAGGCAATTTCTGCTTGAGCATCATCAGGATCAAAACATCATCTATAATTTCTTGGTGTGTAAGGCAGTTTTGACAAGTATAAACCTGACAGTCAATGGTCAGAACACATTTAATACATCTTTCATGTGCTGAAGTTAGTAGGTCTAAGGTCTCCCTGGGGTAATATGATGTAAAAGATGTTCATGGCACTAATTTACTCACAGACCATTAGCTCTCTGTAGATGCAAGACTCTAAAGGCCTATGTGCAAGGAACATACTCTTCAGATGCCCATATTATGCTGCAATCCTTCATTTTCTTAATGCAATTTCCTGCAGCTGTCCTGTTGGTCATATGGGATGTAATGAAGAGTAGACCTCTGCAAGCCATAACTCTGAGTAATAGGTCTTCTTATTTCGCACTAAATACTTTGAGTGTTTCATTCCTTAAGCAAAGAGGGGAGATGAAATTTTAAATGTAAAAATGATTTGTTGTAGTCAGTTTTGACAAACAGTATTCTCTAGTGTTTCAGTGCTTTAAAGGAATTGGCACAGAAAAATGAAATGCGAACTATCGTTATGGAGCTTTTTTTTATAGTCTTTCTGCCTCTGTTTTCCAATTTTAATAAGGTGCCTATAAAAAATGAATAATGAAGCAATATATAAACAATGTTACGAAGACGGCATTTCCTCATTAGGTTGAGCACCCTACTCTTTTATAGATAGATTTTTTTTTAATATTCTGAAGGTAAATTTGGGACAAAATGCCAAGAACCTATAGAATGATGTGCAATGATGGAGAATTAATGTCACACAGCAAATTGTGTTGCCATTTGAATAGTATATCATGCAGTTCAGTGCCAGCAGATTTAACAAACGTGTCAGCCATCATTACTCAAGCATCCAAAAGGTCATCTTTCTATCCCAGCAGGGTTGTCCAATGGCTTACAGCATGCACATGACAAAAGATGATGCGCGGGATCTCCAGTGATCTTTTTGATCAAGAATCAATTAAAATAAGCTGCTGTTAATGTGACACTAGATATAGACAAAGAGTGATGCATTTGACAGCCACTAATTACAGCAGACAGCCAAAAGAGCTCTGTAGAGATATGGGGACAGAAATGGCTAAATTAGTAAACTGTGTTGACACAGTCACTCAATAATTTTTGATAGGCAAGCACAGCATATTCCCAGGTCTGGTGAACCTGACAGGCATGAGTTACTGAAATTTATGAAAATGAAGCAGAGAATATGATTATTTTTTTTTTTGGTTTTACAATTAGAGTAGCTCAAAACTAATTATCCCAGCAAAATGGAATGAGCAAGCTGTCCCAGCAGGGGAAGTTTGCACTTGTCGGTGGTGCTGCTTGAGTTTAAAAGCAACCTTGAACAAGATGCTTTTTAACCTGGGGATGCCACCAAGAAAATGTGCCTGTTCTTTAAAGCAAATGGATCCTGACTTGTGTCCCACTACCTCACTGCTTGTGGTGCCCAGTGGGAGTTCTACATCACCTTGCTTTAGAGCAGGAATTAAAGAAATGCAAATCTGGGATAGTTCTGCCCGGCTGGATCTCACTCCAGAGCTCGGAGCTCCCTCGGCATATGCCCTTCTTTGGGACAGTGTCCAAGAACAGCCATGTTCAGATGCCTGGGGTGGAGGCAGGGAGCTTTATTTTGTTGGGTTTTTTCCCTCCCCCTTTGATGGCTTATGAAAAGTGCCAAATGATCTTGTCATGTTCTGGGTGATTCGGTGTGTGTTTCATTTGGAACTGTGTATGCCCACAGGAGGTTAACTGGTGCATTGTAAGATGGATCCTGAAAAAACCTAACCCAGCTGCACCACTGTTTTGAAACTGAATTCTGGATGTCATACCTCCTGCTTTGCCAGAACATTTGTGAATATTTTTTAAAATAACTCTGGGATTTTATGAGACTGAAATTGTTATTCTTCACCACATCATGAAATTTCCCTACATTTTCTTAGCAAGCATTTTTTACAGCCTTGGACTTTTAATTGGGAAAATTGGGACTCCTTTAATGCCAGGGCTGTATTTCAGCTAATGGAAGAACCTGACACAGCACTGAGGTCAGCACTTTCTAGCATGTTTATCATACTGTTTCCAACCTCGGGTTGTGCTCAAATCTTCCTCTTCTTTCCCCTAGTCAGACTTGCCAAATCAAATCTGGTTTTTTTTTCCTTTACAGCTTCTCTGGAATCTGACCATACCTCACTTTCCTCTGCTGGGCACTTAATGTCTCTCACAGTGACATAACTCCCTGTTTATTCATTAGCTTGACTCCAGCCTCACCTTGTCTGCTGTAAGCTTATTTCTGGTTCCTCTGTGTCCCATGGCCCCCAGTTTTCCCCAGAACAGAGGGTCACCCCACATCAGATTCCTTCTTTATCCAAATGTTTGAATTCTTTCTATCTGCTGTGTAAACTCCCAAGCTTGTAATTTTTTTAGTATCGTATCCTATTCCCCCATGCTGTGTGAATGCAGAGCATCATGGGGCTAATGCCTTCTTCTGTCCCTTAAATAACTGCTAGAGTTTCTTGTAAGGTTTATCACAAACTGGCTGCCTGTATCTGAGGTCAGGTTTTCATCAGGTTTCATATTCCTAAATTATTGACTGAATCCTCTCCTAGTGAGCTGAGCATGAATTAGCAGCACAAATGTATTTAACTCAGCATTGCAAAGGCTCTTCCAAAGTGCTCCTTCAGGATCAAGGCAAGCCCTGAAAAACTGTGCATCACATTTCCTTGCTGAAATTCCAGTGCTGCTAGAGGAGCTTTACCAATAAGGAGGAAAGACACAGACCAGTGATGTTAATAAAAATATAAGTGGTTTTCAGCCTAACATCGTGTGTGAACCAAAGCTGAGGATTGAATCACAAATTCATACTGTAAAAGATCAGAAGGAAACATCATAATTCAATTTGATTTTCTGTCCACAGACCTTCACCCAATCAATCCTGTGGTATAAAGCTGCTGTTTCTAACCTAGATAAACTCAAGTTATTAGGCTGTGTTGCTGTTGCAGACTGAAGACCAATTTTTTTCCAATCCTAGGAAATGATTCTATAATTTCTGAGGAAATGGAAAGTATCTCACTAGTTGATTGTTAAGTTGTTCAACAAATTGAACATGCTTTGAGCTTGAAATGTGAGATACCCCAGAAGAAGTGGGGAAGGTGGAATGCAGAGGACAGTAGCACTATTTGACCAGGAATTTACCTTTTTCACTTGCACTGAGCCAAAAGCAAGCTAAAACCACTGCATGCACTTTGATTTCTGCATTAAACATGAGCCTGAGAAGCCCACACTGTATTTTTCTCCATTTCTCCCAAATGGAATATACATAAAATGCCTTTTGCTTTCTATTTTGATGTAAAGAACTCTTGCTATACATTTCATTTTTCTTTGCAGTACAAAATAATCTCTCCATCTCTTGAAGTTTGCATTTGTGTGGAGTTCAGGGAAAGTTTTTCCATACAAATGTTTCCCTTTGCATTGAGTGAGCTCTGACTGTGGTGTTCTCTGACATTTTCCCCTTACCGTAGACTGTTCTGTATCTCTTAAAGGCAGTGAGCCATTGTGGGACTGATGTGACAAGACGTGACAGGAAATTCCACTGAATAAAACAAATTATACACTAGAGATGTGCTGAACTGACTGAAAACAATTTGGACACCAGGGGCAATGGAAGGTGCTGAGAAGGCTGAGAGTAATGACATTTTCTTTTGGATTTTATTTAAAGCGTTTCCATGCACAACTTGGCGTAAATCAGTGACTGTGAGTTCTTTGGGTTGTGGCCTTTCAGGTTCCATGCTCCAGAGGCTGCACACATGGATGTGAGCTGAGTCCGTGAGTTAATTGTAGCTGATAGTGACTCATTATGATTTAGACTCTTATTGGAAAATTTACATATACAAGTCTTCAATTTGTGCTTTGCTGAATAACATCTATAAAGAGAAATGGGTGATGTTTGTACCCAGGTTTTAATTCACGGGGTAATCAAGCAATCACATGCTTGGATTGCAAAGCAAATTGTCCAACATATGTGATGTGATCAGTGGAAGGATTTTGTTAAATGTGAATTTACTTTAAATAGTCATAAAGAATTTCTATCTATTAAATGCAACAATGAAAGTCATAGTTGATGTGGGGAAGTATTTAAATACCCCCATAGGAAAGAGGAAGAAATCTAGTAAATGAATTAGGATTGTTTGTCATTTATGTCTTCCGACTTCAACAATGAGGAAAATTTGCTTGATTCCTCTTTGGCTTCTGTCAATTTTAAATCATCGTGCCTCAGCTCCTTTTGTGAGGCACTTTGTAAGTGAGACACAGGTGATGAGTTATTGCCAATAAACCAGGATTGCCATTTGGGCTGTACAGTAACAAAACATAAATTTTGCTTAATGTGCCTTTAAGAATGTGAGCCGAGTGGATGCGCTGCTGGCAATGAGTAATGATTCACAGCATCAGGACGAGGATCCGTTTGTCTGTCTCATCTTGTCATGTAAATGTTTGAAAAAACCCCGAGCAGCTAACACGGCAATCTGGCAGCAGTCTGCACCGAGCTCTGGGAGTCAAAGGCTCCTGCAGCAGAGCAGGGTGTTCACGTGGAGAGTCTGCTTTCCCTGATACCCTTTGGATGACAGATGTGGAAGCAGAGCAGCCTTTGTGGAGCCAGGCGATCCTGCACCCACTGGCAGTCGGTCAGTACTGCTGGGAACGGCGGTGGAAAGAGGGGCATGAAGATATTTTACACTTTATTTGAGGCCTGTGCTAAAACGAATCCCTAGAATAATACAGATGTTTCAAGTAACACCCAGGGAATGTCATTTGAGCTTTATGCTGACACCTGTTCAGAAGGAAATGTCAGGAAAGCATTTAGGCAACAGCAGATCAAGCTTTGTGATTTGGAGTTTAATTAATACTTGAGATTTCTGCTCTGCATTGGCAGAAATCAGCAATGACCATTAGAGTACCTGCAGAATTCCTCCCTTGAAAGTCAGATTGGAATATCGTAAACATTCCTGCCTTGATTTTCCTGTGTGCATTGGCAGGAAACTTCCTAGTAAGGCTGGGTTTACACTGGGGTTTGACCTGCCAGTCTCAGTGGGACTGCTGAGCTCGATGTCAGGGGTCCTGTTTGGGAGGCTCTTTCAGCATCAGTCCAGGCTGTCCACTATTACCCATTAATTCAGTGCTTTGGGATTTATTATGGTATTTCTCAGACTGTTTCTTTCATGTGAAATTCAGTAAAACCAACAGATTGAAATACACTATTGCATATGGTGCTGTAATATTTAGGTTTTAATTGCATTTCTGAGAAAAAGCACAAACTTAAGTACTTGTCTCAATGGAAATATGAAGTAGATTGCAACCTTGAGTGAACTGCAAAGCAGCTGAATAGAAGATGTTCTTGGAAAATACAGAGCTACTATTGTTCATGCATATGGGTATATCAACATGTGCAAATTGTGCTGGTAGCACCAATTATTATATTTATAGACATAATTTCAAAGGTGTATCCGTGGAGGTCAAGGAGCAGGCCCAGAAGAGCTATAGAAGAGATGATACAGCCTCTTGCTGTGGTCAGTACCAGATGCTTCGTGAACAGCACAGCTTTTTATAGCAGGGTTGTACTATCACTGGTGGTCAATCAAATTTATAATTCACACATGACTGGCTTTATACCTTATTCTGTGGTAAGAAGGGGCTGCTGTAATCTTTCCATCACTGAATTTTTTTTTTTTTCTAATTGGAGTTATCAAACTTTTTTTGTCTCCGTGACAATTTTGCATGGGGAGTACAGAGATAGATGTATTCCCAAAACACAGTGATTCATTTTTGTTAAATTGTTCATGTTTTTGGTTTTACTTGCAGTTGAAGAGTGCCACATTTTGCGAAGTTGGTAAAAATACTCGTGCCCCTGTAGGTGCCGTTTTAACAGCGCTGGGCATGTTTTCCCTCCCACGCTGCATTCTGGGAACGAGCTGTTGGTTGTGAGCAGAATTGTCAGCTTTTGCAAATTAGAAACCAGCTCCAGCCATCCACAAATGACAGAGAGATTTCTGAACATCCTGAGCAGGGAAGACACAAGGAGAGGGGTTTTTGGGCTGTGTCTACATCAGTGTGTGTGTGTGTGTAGTGTATACATCCATCAAGTGAAGAACATTGTTCCAAGTGGGTGTTTGCACTTCTCAAGAGATTTAAAATACCAGACACTGAGCAAAAGAATATATTTTGTGTGCCAGGAAACAAATCTGTATTAGCAACCGCAGAAAAATCAGTAGAATGTATATGACTGATTTGATAAAAACCCTTAAGGCAGAGTGCGTCTGGGAAGCATTTTCATTATTGTAAATTAAATATTGAAAATATTTTTTCTACAGACTTTTTTTTTCTGCTGCTGTAGTCATTAGGTTTGTAATTAAGCTTTGGAGTTTTTTTGTTTTGTTTTAAGAGAAAGAACTTGCTTTATATCTTTTCCAAGACTGAAAGGAAGAGATACTATTGCAAATCAAATGGTAGAACACAAGATATTTATTCATAGCAGGTTCAGTAAATAATGTTTCTGTGGTCAGTTCCAAGTCCTCTGTATAAAGGAAATATTTAAGATTTTTGTAGCCATTAGAATGTTACTTATTTAAATATGTAATGGGGTTTTTTTCTGTTTTATGATCATCTTTTATATCAAGTATAATTATACTTGTTCCTGGTATTGCTAAGAGCAAGCCCGTGTCAGGTACTCAGTTGATTGTCCCGAAGTGCTTGATTTTCTTTCCCCAACTCTCTTTGGTAACTTGTTCTGTTGAATTTTAATTTAGGGCAGCATGTATTTGCAGCTCGTATTTTGGGGTTACTACATAGCAAACAGTCATAAAGCACTGTCCTCTGGCTCTCCAGAATTACTTTTTTAACATTTAAACAAAAGAAAGAACCCTAAATGTCAATATTAATTCACAGCGTAGTTTAACACCCAATAATAAATGCCAAGTGTTAATAGTAAATCTATGGAGACAGTGCCATATTTTGTCATCTAAATACCTTTAACTACCACAAGGTCTTTCAATATAATTAGTAGAGAATATTGAGCCCAGCCAGAAATATGGGATTCATCATTAAATTCAGAGGCTTCTTTATCTCTTTGAGTCTAATCATGTGTGCAGACAAATTGTTAATGGCATGGGCTTTATTGCTCTTAGATTTCCTCTATTTGAAATGGAATAGCCTGCTTTGTGAGAAATAATTAGGTTTCATTGTTCTACCTGCATCAAGTCTTGTTGATAATCTTAGGGTTTTAGCAATTCAGATTCAGAGAGCAGTTGGTGGTGGTGATGATGTTTCATTTTAAATCACAAAGTATTGTTATTTTTCCTACTTTGTCCTTCATATTTTCTTTCCTTTCTTGTGACAGTAATAGATCTAGTAATAGTACTATCACTAACTTTCAATGGGAGAAAGTCAGTAATTAACAAATGAAAACCATTTGGGTTTGCAGTACGCAGATTTGAGAATATATCTCCTTTGGTTGGCACATGCTGTAATGTTTTGTAGGACACCTCACCTATGCCTGTGCAATCAGAAATGTAAAGCCTCAAGGCAATGACAGCCTATTACATAATCATATACAATTCTCAGTGATTTATAAACTCATTGTTTGACCTTGCTTTTTTTTGGTTGGGTGAGTTATGATTGTGCTTAAGGATTAATTAGCCTTCTGGTACTTGTTCACGTAGAAGAAAGAATTGCTTATCTGTAGCAAGGGTCATTTGCTGTGTCTTGAAGTCTCTGGAGAAACCCCTCTCATGTTTTTCAGTTTTAGGAAGTCCCAGAATTAATATAAGCTGAGGTTTTATATGAAACCAAGGGACTGTGTTTCAGGGAATTTAGCAGATTTGTTGCTTGTAGCTCCAGAGGAGGGATCTTGGCTCCTTTGGCACAAGTACCAAGTCTCTTGTTGGCTAATGCATTTCAAAATGATTTTTAGAATGAGATTCTTGTCCCGAATGCACAGTAGGAAAAAATAGCAATCTGACTGAGAAGTCACTATGAGATGCATTTCTCTGTCTACAGGGTAGAAGATTATATATCTTTTGTCCAGGTCTGCATTTCACATTTCCAAGCACATTCCTCACAGATTCCAAAAGTGTCCACTGGCACTGCAGTGTGTGCATCCTCCACTGTCAGTGCCCTCTGGCTAGGAGAGTTCTAAACCCCCAGGAAGATACCTAATATTTTTTTCCTTTCTTGTACCAAGGCAAATTCTTTGAGAATTTTTAATTGTTCGCCCTGTATTAGTATGTCCTGACACTGGTCTAACCATACCCAAAATCTGTTGACCAATTCTCGGGTAAATTTTAGTTTAGCTATACTTTCATCCTAAAGCCAGAACACTGCAAACACTGTGCAGTTTTTTCAAGAAAAAAAAAAGTTTTTCAAGAAAAACTCCCACTGCAAACACTTGTGGGAGTTTTTCAAGAAGCAGCTCCAGAGGGGGTTATTCAGTCACTAGATTTGTGGGAAGGTTTTCCTTACTTTAATGCCTGTAGTGTAAACAGACACTGACATCTACTTATAAATACTTTCACTAAGTCACAACTTCCCTGGGAAGATGGGGAACATTAAAACATCACAATGAGAGCTGGTTTTTGTGAAATATTGGGTGTTGACTGTATGAAATGCAGGACTCTCAGTGCATACGAGTGGACTCTAAAATCCCTTGCCCAGCACGAACAGATTCTAATCTATTTTTGCAGTGCAGTCCCTGTGCTCCTGAAGTGCTGCTTTTTCCATGACACAGATCCATCTCAAACCCAAGGCTCTTTGGGATCCTCAAGAGAAGTGATGTTTTGTCTGCATCTCCTCAGCTAAAGCGTGGTTGATGTGATGCCTGCACAGTGTATAATGGCCAAATCGGGACTTCTGAAATTTATACAATATTTCAGTAGATAGAGCACTCATCCAGGCTTGCAAGACTGAAACTCTAGGCTCTTTGTAGCCTCAGGGAGATCAAATTCATACCTTTCATTTCTCATTAAAGAGCCCTAGGTATGCAGCACAGAGGGCATTGTCCACTCCAGTTACATCTCTGTCATTCTGCTAAAAACCGCTGCAGGTCCTTGGGCTGAACAGACACAGCATGTCTGTGGTTCAGTCACCGAGGCAGCCTGGGTCAGCAGAGATCTTGGCCCAGTTACTAATCCAAGTTCAAAGTGCCTTTGGGCAAAACACACCGTGTAAAAATTATAAGCAGTCGCCAGAAGAGGGATGAGCCCCCTCTTCCTGCTTGTCCTAAATAGGTGTTCTCACCCCTGGACTACAGATTGTGCTGCCCTGCTCTGGTTCCAGTTAGAGAGGTTTTCCACTGGGCTGTGGAGTGTAGAGAATGCTTCTGGCTGAGGGCAGGTGGCTGGAGCATTGCAAAAACGGGGAAAAGATGAGAGTTTGAACCCTTTTGTGCTGAGAACACTGTGGAAGATTCACCTTTTTCTCCGCAGTGTATGAAAGAGAAGTGACTCATATTGCTTCCTTCCATTATGCTGGGGTTTTTTATAGGAATGACCCTCGCTCACTTTTTTGACAGGAATGATTTCAGTGCATAAATGTAGTAGCAGATGATTATTTTGGGACTGGCCGTAGCAACAGAAGAAGTAACCACGACGCTGCCTTTTTGTGCTGTTACCTTTTCTCTGTAAGAGATTACTGCCTCCAAAGCAGACATCCTTACTCCCTGTCAATCCAGAGTCAGCCAGGTTAGCCCGAACCAGCATTAAAAGTGATTTAAACTAATCTGTTTGACTTGTTATTAAACTGGCCTTGTAACATTCACCCAACCTGACAAGAGGGCTCTGCTCTGTGAAAGGCAGTGCCTCACAGAGAAGCAGAGGCAGCGTGAAGCAGTAAGTTCTCCCAGGGTTTCAGCCTGTCTGCTGGCTCCCTAAATCACAGAGCCTGTTGGAACTCTGAGTTCCTGTCTGACTGCTGCAGCCCAGAGCAAGGCACCTGAGTCCACAGGGAGCTGGGATTTATGGCACTCTCGTTGCTTCAGCATCGCCCTTTAGCTACTTGAGAGTGTGAGGTGCTGTGAATCCCTCACAGAATCCCCAATTTCCCTTTGTGTGCCACCAGAAAATGCCTCTTAAAATGTCACGAGTTTCAGTTTGGAAGTCAGGTGCTTAAAATTGAGCTTGTTACGTGACCAGTGTGGAAGTGCCCAGGTCTTTTTGCATATTCAGATCCTTGTGGCTTCCCCCTCATTTACTGCATTTACCATATAGTATTTAGTAAAAACAATGAGGAAAAGAAAAGGACCAAACAAATAGGGCTGTTCTATCCCACCAGTATGATGGAACAGTTAAATTAATGGCTAAATCTAATTAGGAAATGAAAAATTACAGCTTGTCTGCTGCCAATACTAAAGCAAATGGACTGTGAGATAGAGCTATGGTTACACTCCAGAATTATCTTTCCGTTGTTGAATCTTAAGGTGGCTTTGCTGCCTGCACTTGGAAATAAAATAATCCTTGCAATTATGGTTTGCAATTTGTGAGTGGTTTGAAATGTAGTGGCTTTTACTATAATAAATAGATTATTGTATGTTGACAAAGTACAGGTTTAATTAACAGTGACAGATAAAGCTATTGCGTTTAGAAGCTGTTTATATTAGAAATTACCTGATAAAAGGGGGGTTTAAGCATTCTAAATACTCAGTTATGCATTACCATCTTGATCTGCTACCATATGTATTCATCATTGCATGGATGTTGCTTGGAATCACAGCAAGTTTTTCTGAGACATCAGACTGTCACAGTAACTGATAGATCAATGGCTTGATTTACATATTTATTATGGAGAAACTGCTCATTTTCATCAACATAACTTAGATCCTATGCATCCTTTGTCTAAAGTTAATTTGAAAATATTAATTTTCCAGTGACAGCTCAGTCTCCTTCCTGGTTAATCCCTTAATTTCCCATCTACCTAGGAATGACATTTAGTTAAATGAATGAGAAATGGTAACTTCAGAATGTCATTGTCCTTACTGACTAAGAGCAAACAGGCAGCCCAAGAGAGGTCTGGGTAGCTGTAGAAAATATATCAATCACAAAAAACAAAAGCTAATTGCTTTCTATTTTTATTCCTTTACATAAGAACATAACTTTAAAAATATCTCCTTCTTTAGTTTATTAATTTTCGGAAGCCTAAACCCACATATTTTTAGAAAAAATAATCCTCAAAAGGAAAAAAAATGTGCCATCTGTCAGAACTAGAAATGTTGTTTTACTCTGCACATTTTGTTTTCACCATCGTATTCAGCATCATCTGGATCACAGTGTCTTAATCCTTCAGCACAGGAATTTGCACAGAGGCACTCTTGGATCTCGGGGAAAATAGTCCCTGAAGTATTTCAATGATTTAAAAATGTTGGTGTTTCTCTATTTTGTCAGTTCCCTACTTTTCCTTAATTTTACCCATTTCTGCAGTTCAAAGTAGCAAAGATGTCCAGAGGAATACAGATAAACTGAGAGGAAGGAAATTGCTGAAAAGGAGTGGCTCACTGCTTTCTGTGCTGTTGCACTTTGTGTGGTAAAGCTGAATGGACAAGGTAGGGAGAAAATAGAGGAATTACAATGAGGAGATTAAGAAATTGGAGTATAAAAGGACAGACAGAGTAGTGGACAAGGTGAGAAACATGGCACAGGCAAAAAGGACCACAGTCCTGGTGGTGTTGGTAGTTGGAAGTGTTGGCAGGTACTTAACCCCTTTGCAATGTACTCAGAACTCTTAGAAATTAGAAAAGCTTTATGAAGTCAGCTTGAATTTCCATTCCTGCTTGTGTCTTTGCAGATTTCTTCCATCAAGGTTATTTCTTATTTTATTTTCTGGTGGTGTGCATCAGACTTTTCTTCAAAACAGTGCTGTTACTTGCCCAGTGCACCCTGCATCAACACTGAGAGCTCTGCCCTTTGCCTAAGGCTACCTCCACAAGGATCTCCCACCTTCTCCTGGGTGAGCCCTGTGCAGCCTTCCTGCTGCTCATGAGGATTTTACTGATGGGACCTGAACACCTAGCTTGTTTGGTAAATGGATTTTTAAGAATGAAAATGAGGTGGGTTTTTTTGTTGTTTTCATATGCCATCAGTTTAGCACATACATCAAATGTGTGCTGATAGGGACAGTGAACATGATTTTAGCCTCCAGCCTGTTACTAACTTTAGTTTGGTAGAGGTTCAATCTAGTTCACTTATTTAGCTTGCCTCTGTTGCATGACTAAAGATCTAAGGGAAAAATGCTTAGAGTCCCAGCATCTGTTAATTTAAGCTATTTAAAGTACAAATGAATCACAGGAAGGGATTTTTTAAATCAGTTTCTTAGAGGGTTTGCTCCACTCACTGTCTGTGTCTATGCTGAAAATCACAGAAACAGTTTTAAAATTCCAAGTTACAAAGGAGCCATTAGAAAAATGATTTTGAGTCAACAGTTTTCATACCTCCCATAATACAGTAATGTGCTCCACTGATGGGAAGGTGCAGTGGGGAGACTGGAAATGCCTGTAAGGTATCATTCTTCCTCCCAGACAAAAACCCCGATGGCTGCTTAAAATTGTTGTACATCATGGATGCTACACAGGCAGTTAAAGTCTCCCTGAAAATGCACTACTTCTGGAGTTTGTAGGCACTACAGGAAATTTAATTGAAGCAGTTTGGGTGGTGTTATAGGACATAAAATCAGAGATGTTCCTTACTCTTATTACATACTTAAAAATATTATCGTAGAGTGTTCCCTAATAGTTTCTTATAATTTTGCCTTAGTTTTAAAAAACAACGTCTTTGAGTACAAATAGATGAAAATTCCCTTGGTAACTAGGGTAATTACAGAGATTTTCAATTACCAAACTGCACGTTCACTGACTTTTCATTTATATCTTTCTCTTAAAATGAAGTTGTTTTACAAGATGAAGTAGATGCATCTTCTGTTTTGGCTTCTCTTCATGTTCTCGAGAATTTGTTTTTCCTTTGGGTGCTTTTCTGTTGGCTCTCTGCTTTTTTTTTCCCTAAGTGTTCCATACTGTGAGAACAAACACACCATGACTGCGTTCTCCTCATCCAACCCTAACCACTGTCTTTCACTGTATCTGTGTGATGTGGTTGTTTCTTTCCATTTTGGATAAGGATATGCATTTTTATTTGTGTCTGTATTCACAAACACATACCCAGAATTATACATACACATTATGTTTTCATGTCTACACAAATCTATAGCCTTGCACATTTTACAGGAGCAGAAATACACGACAACCCCCTCTGCAGCAGGTTAATGTGAGCTGAAGAATCTGAAGTAATTGCCACAGATACTCCTTCAAAATTAATGTTATTGAGCTGCCTGTATTTGGTGAATATTCCGTAATAAGAGGAGTTCCACATTAAGCCAAATGAACCGATTATGAAAATTGGAGGATAAAATAAATGTTAAATTTGCAGTGTTGACAAACTGATGGTGCCAATAAAAAAAAGCCAAAAATGTTGGGGGCTAAATTCAGGGATTGTGTGAGAAGCACCTTGTTATAGCCCAATCTTTTCAAAATTTACTAATGCACTTTCAAGCATGTTTTTCAATTAGCTAAATATCACAGCTGCATCTTGCACCTCAGGAAGTCAGTGTTAGCTCTGCTTCCATGCTGAGAGGCCAGAGGGGCTTTGCTGCAGAAGGGAAAGGAAACCAATACGAGGCTTTAAGGCGAGACAGTTGATTGCCTTTTTCGTTTGCCACCATTCCTCCATCTTTCTGGGCAGGCAAATAACACCAATTTACATTAAAAATGTATGCAGATAATTTTTACTTCTGTTTTTGTCACCATTAAATGTGACTCTCTGTGATTTACCGTTGCAGTTTTAATCTTGCATTAATGTGGCTGGTTGTAATTATTTGTCTTTTTAATTGAAATAAATTAGGAAAGAGAGGTTTCCTGAATTTGTTACTTGTGCAAATATTTCTACACTGGTTTTAAAGCAAACATCTTGCTATGGTGAGTGGGGCTGGAGGACAGAACAGCCCCATGTAACTGCACAGTTTGTTATACAGCTGGAAATTTCAGTGTGGGCAGAGCCCTGGAAAAAAATTACAGGTTTCTACCTGTGTTGCAGTAGAGGAAGTAATCTGTGGAAATACAAAACTACAGGATAAAGTCTTTTTTTGAGCAGAATTATTTAGTTAGCCTTGCTTTACTTCTTTTGTAGTGGTACACAGTACCTATTTTTATTTTACTATATTTACAGTGTGCAGTTATGATTGTCTTTAAAAGCTGTGGGGTGTGAAATAGGAGTATATGTATTTTTTACATTAAAGGGTTCAGAATTGCCTTTCCTGAGGAAACTGTCAGTGATGCTGGAGAATATCAAAGTCAGTGTGAAGCTCTTATGCTAAAAACTTACTTTTCATTCAATTTCTCTGCCTCTGCATTTGAAATCTTGATAAAGGTTGAAAGTTTAGAGCTGACTGATACAATTATGAATGCAGTGACTGTTTAGCTAATTGGCAGCACTTTGAATAAAGGTACCATTTATAAATTATTCATTGATATACATTCCATGATTAATAGGCGGAGCTCGGTTCTTCAGCTCATTGAAAAGCATATTCAAATTGTTTTAGTAAATCCGTAACAGATGCTGCTTTAACAAATTGTTATAAAACACATTATAATGTGTAGATATATCTGAAGCAATATATATCATTTCACTGTTATTCAGTGTCACTGTCTTCTTATATAATTTCTCACATCACTGTGACACTGAATAAAGTAGGTTTTTTTTCCTAATGAGGAATAAAACCGTATCCTATTTGTGAAATGCCAACTCCATTAAAATCAGTGGTGAAATTTCCACTGGTATCACTATGTTCAGGAGTACAATTCAAATTTCAGTGCTGTAAATTGGCATGAGTGTCTTGATGTCACTATAAAAAAAGTTTTATAGATAAAATGATAATGCTGTAGTTAATGTATATTAAAGTTACCTCTTCGTTGCTACTCCCAAGCCACTTTTTTGAAGGAAGAACTTAGATTTTCAATGGAAGTTCCAGTTTTGGTTGTACTCATTCAAACCTTCCTCCTTTTCTCTTGTGAAGCATCATCTTTTGTGAGTCTCTGAAGTCATTTCAGGCTCTCTTCTTGCTCTTCCATCAGTGGGAGAGGATGTTGGACAATATTTTCTGCTATTGTCAGCCTCCATGCTTGGTCTCACAGTCACCCAGGTTCACTTCTGTTCTCTCTAAAGGGGTGTAATCCTGCAGATTTGAGCATTGTACTCTCTTTTGCAGTCTCCCATTGAGGAAATATTCACATCTCTATGTGAATGGCAGCAGGATTGATATTTTGGTTTGGGAAGTATCAGTACTGTGGTTAAAATCTGTCTGAACACAATGAAAATCCAGAAGTCAGTGCTATTTTGGATTATTTTCATGTGAATCTTCAGTTGTCAAGGGTACTGAATTAACTTATGACTCAGAGAACATGAAAATGTTGCAGTTCAAATAGCTGTACAAAGTTGTTGGATAGATTAATATATTTGAACTTTTCAAGGGTCCCACAGGTTATTGGCAGGCACGTTCAGGGAATTCAGGAAAACAGATGGTCAATATTTACAGAAGAGACTAAAACAAGGTGATTAGGACAACAAAAAGTGTGATACAAAATTCAAGTTGCCTGTGGAAAAATGACTATGGAGCAGGTGGGGAGAAAATGACAATGTGCCATTGAAGCAAAAGCTCAGCCTCCTGCTGTGGTTTGGGGGTGGTTGCTGTTTTGAGGATGTGGGTGCAGTGATGTGCAGCCTCCCTGCTGGACACCACCACATTTACTGAGAGGAAATTCATGTCATCAGCTTCACAGACAGAACCAGACATTTACCTGAGAATTCCAGAACAGCCCCTGCAAGAAGCATTATCCGTTGGATGACATTTTCCCAGAATTTCTGTTCGTAGCTTTCGAGTGCGTCATTGACTTGCTAAACTCATCATTAGGAGCACACTTGCAGACCACCACCTACCAGAGGAAGGCAGCTGGTGTGGAGCAACAAGTGGAGCATTTGCAGATGCATTTGCTGTAAGAAATAGCTTCTCACCACAACAACTATCACAATTCATGGATTCTCTCTCTCTCTGTCTGTCTCAGACTCCAACATATTTCATCCCATGCACCAAATGTCCCCAGGGAAAGTGTGGGTGAAAAGAATCCTCCAGCACTAAAATGAATTCACACAGACAATTGGTGAAAAAATATGAAAATCATATTTTCCCCAAGACAAGAACTCCATTTCCAACCTCTCTTACAAATCCTTAGGGAATGTCTACAAAATACTTTCAAGAGGCTGTGTTAGGAGAGTAAGTCACATCTATTGGACACTAAACCCAGGGACTCCACAGAGGTTGTATTGCACATTATAATTTTGATTTCCATTAGTTCCTTGTATTCCAGAGGCAGCAATACCCTGTCTTATTCCTCTGTCTTGTTGTCCTGATCATCTTGTTTTAGTCCCTTCTGCGAATACCGAACATCTCTCTTTGTCTGAATTCCTTAAACAGCTTAGGTGAATGTTTGCAATTTGTCTTAACCCTGTTTTGCTTGAAGCTTGCTGCTCCCACACCAAAACTGAAGGAAAGCTTCTGTACAAGTCTCATTTTTTTTTTCTCACAACCACATTACCTGTTCTAATAAAACTTTCCTTGCAGACCTTATTTCACTTACATCCTTAGATGGTGTTGATTAAAGAAACAATAATATCACATCCTGGGGAAGAGAACAGTGAGCCCTTTTCCCTTCTTACAGCACCGTGCTGTGCAAACACACGTGCCTATATGGATATATATGTGTATTTTCGGTGGCCAAATGGAAATGCAGGTGTTTTAAGTCCAGAACTTGTGGCTGAAAAGCTCCAGTTTTGCTTTTGTGAGTACATTGCTGTGGTGTGTGGACAAACACCAGTCACTTTCAGCTGCGTTAGTGAAAGCACTTTTTTGTTAAAATACAGGAAAAGAGTGCCCAGAAATGGCTGACACTGTGTGGGTTTGGGTACTGAAGGCATTGCTCTTCTCCAAGTGCTGCAGCTGCTCGCTGAAAACCTTGGGGCGTCTGTGCTGTGACTCAGCATCTCTGTTTTAGGGGTTTTAATTTCCAAAATTATGTTGATAACTCTTTCAAAAAAGGGCTGGTTACACAACAGTCTAGTGAATTTTCAAAGACAACAGAAAAATGCTAATTTTTAAAATGTAAGAGAAATGTTTTTCAATAATTCATAGTGTTAAATAATAAGCTTATTTCAGGAAATTTCTCCTGAAAATTTTTTAGACGTTATAGGGTAAAAATTCCCTTGGTATATTTTACATATATATTTATTAGAAATCAAAACTACCTGTTATTTTTTAAGAGCAAAGCCTGGTACCTTTATACAAAAAACAGTGGCAGTATGGCTCACTGGAGATTATAGGACTTTCTTCAGACCCATGGAAGTAAATATTACTTAAAGGAAATTAGATGTTTATCAAATCAGAGCTGGTATTTAGCCTCCAAAACATTCTTTTTTGTTTCTTAAAGAATCATAGGATTGTTTGGGGCACAATGGTTCATACAAGTGGGAAACTTCCCAAATTACTTAAGGTTCTCTTAAAAGCCATTGTCTGGCTTTAGTTTAAAAGACTGTTTTATTGGAGGTATGTTGTTGAAATAACAGTTCTATAAAGTTTCATATTTCAGTTATTTCCAGGGCTCTGTTTACGAGTAAAAACACCTTGGTAAGTTGGTGGGGCAGAATAAGGATTTTACTGTCAAAGGTTTTGTGGGAACTTTTCACTATAGGCACAAGAATAATTTAATTTTGGTTATTTGTTAGTCAATATTTGTTAGTCAACCTTTTTAATTAGGATTTTTTTTTGGTTTTGTCCTTCTTCTGTCTGGAACTCTCAGATGAGCAATTGCCACATATCTTTAGAAGGATATCATAGCAACCAAGGCATGGGGAAGACAATAAAGGAGAAAGTACAGTCCAGCAGTTTGTTTTAGCAGAGGTTATTCAATGGAACTGCAGCTTCGATTGCAGAGCCTGAATTCATTTCTTGTATTTGATTTTCCCTCCAGCTCCCATTACAACTTACTTTATATTAAATGACTTCTGATGAGAAGATGACTTTAACCTCTTTTCAGTCCCGTCCATTCACTACATTATTGTGGACTGTAGATTAAAGAAAACCTACCCTGACAGAAGTAAATTTAGGCAATGCAGTTTCATTTTGTGATGCCAGAGTAACTCTTCATTACCAAGTACCTTTCTTCATTAGCTGAACTTGATGTAATCTGCTCTGAAGTGTTTATTTTATCCTTGTATGGACCTATAAAAGATTTACAGAAGAATGAAAAACATCATTGGCACAAAAAATGTAGTGAAAGCCTTTTCCAGGACAGAGGCACACAATTTTATGTTATCCATTATTCTTTTTCCTGCCTTCCTCCTCAAAGGAATTGTATCTTTTCCCTCATATGTTTCATAGAGGCACAAGCTTTCAGAAAGAGTCAGCTGGGTCTGTATTTTTTGTGTTCACTCGTCAAACTTCAGAGTAACCTGCCCCTCTGAGGTGGCTCTTCTAATTTTTCACTAGATCAACTGCCAACAAGATATTTTTTATCCCTGTATAAGATGATGATGATGATAAAAGTGTTCTCTACATGGGACTGATAAGAAATAAATAATCTCACAAACGAAATATATAGCCTTTCCAAGAGGAAGGATTATCACTTGTGTGAAGCAATACTGGGGAAAGCGATCAATTGAGACAAGATAATCTGTGGGCCAGGAATAGGAAGTGTATGGGATCCAGAATCACCCCTGGGCAGTCAGAGAGAAGGTGTAGGACACCTTTACCAAGTTAAGAAACACAAGCAGTAGCGAGTTGGTTGGAACAGCCAGTTAAATCTCTGCTGTGACTGGTTGTCCTCGAGGAATGTGCTCCACCAGTGGGAGCCCAGCTGTGGTTCCTTGAAGCCTTGCAATTCCAGGAAAGCTGCCTGTCTCTCACCATGATCTGCACAAGGAGAGCAGAGCTGGGCTAGGGGAGTGCAGAGGTTCCTGCCGTGGCTGCTGTGGGAACAGACGTGTTGCGTTCCATCTTCTGCTTTGCATTGCCATGAACGGCCAGCAGAGAAATGGAGTGGAACCCTCCTGGGCTGCATTTGTTGCTCCCAACCATTCCTGCTTGCTCCTTCATTTCCACAGCTGCACTTTGTCATCTTCCACCTCTTGCTCTCCCATCACAGATTCTCCTTTGTTTCTTGCACCCATTGACAGAGATCAATTTATTCCTTCCGTTGCCTCTTGGCATTTAGTTCATATTCTACTCTTATTCTCTGTGTTTCTTTCTTACCTGGGAATTTATTTTCCTCAGTTTTTTGTATCATTTTCTTTTCTTGCCCTAAGTTGCCACAGCTGCCATCTGACTTTTCTTTGTGTGATGTATCTTTTTTTCTCTATTCTCATGTTCTGCAGTGTGTGAAATGCACTGAACTGTGGAGTTGCCAAGAAGCATCAAACAGTGAGGAAGAGATAAAAGTATTGAACTACAAGAGTGTACTTTAAGCTCTGTGTGCTGCCACAGACAGGACTGGTTCCCTGTTGTACAGCTCTACTTGTGTTGTATAAGTTTTAGGACTAATTATGACATATGTTGCTCATTCATTTTTGCTTTCTTGGGCATACAATCCAATCCCACCTGGGAGAAATGTTCTTTCTGAACACACTTTTCACCTGTAGGGCAGCCCTAGAAAAGAAAAGCAGTGAACCTGAACAATTTAAAATCCTAGCTTTGCTAGCAAATCAAATAACATACCTCCTAATAGTCTATGCATTTTAAAACTTGACTTTAGTCAAATGTACGCATTAGTAATAGTACGGTGGTAGGAAAATTTATCTTCAAGGAGTTGCATTTTGCTTGAGTACCATTTGCATAAATATTTCTAAAGCATGATTTTAGAGTTTGCACAGACTTTTCATATCCCTGTTACACTTTAATCCTTGCTTTCTAGCCAATTTAGAAAAAGAAACCTACTACAGTCAAAGCACTACCATCACTCTAAAAATGTGTCTAACTTGTATTTACTGAAAAATTGAGAGGGAGCTTGCAATAAGAATACATTTTTTTTATTGATGAGAAGAATAATTTTAGAAGTACACATATTGCATGAAAGCAGTTTTATTTGCCTTGTATTGTCTACAAGATGCAAGGGAGTTTTAAAAGAATGAGAAGCAAGGAAATTTTGAAGGAATAGCATCTAAGGTACAGTAGCAGAAGGCAGGAAATTAAATTTGTTGCCGACTTTTTCCATTTTGTTCTTTCCAGAGGAAAACAAAAATTTTCTAAATGTACAAGAGAAACTTGAAAGGTTAAAACCCAACACTTCCCCCTCCCCCCATACTTGTTTCTTTTTTAAAAAAAGGAGCTATATGTACTGCAGTAGTTCCATATGAGAATATATAGGTATTTTTTTAAATGGGTATTTTACATGTAATTATTAAGAATATGCACTTGCAAAGAACAATTGTGGAAAGTTAGAAGGCATAATGTGAATTGAAAATGTGAGAAGAGAAAACTAGTGGGGTTCAAGATTATATAGGCAATGCAGTAGTGAGACCTGAAGTATTGCCCTGGCACTGAATGCTCCTGCCTGCCGTGAGCCTGTGCCCTGTACACGTGTGTTCTGGACTGGCCTCATCAGTAATGATTTAGATACTCTGGGCTGTTAAACAATTGGGAGGTGACAAAAGCACACCTGAGCAGGTTATTGCTTCCTGCAAACTGAGAAGCACTGCCAAACAGAGCACCAGGGAGGAATCCTGAAGCACTTGGAAGTGTCTTTAAGTTTCATACTTAAATAGGTAGCGATGGCTGTAGGCTTGTGTTTCACTGCTCAGGATGGTGTCTGTCCCCCTCGGGATCAGTTTTCGTCAGCCGCTGTTCCTGCACAAACTCATCCCCAGCAGCCTGGTCCCAGCAGACCTGCACACTTCCCTGTCTGGCTGTGCTGTTATCTCAGTCTGTGACTCGTCTGTGTGAGCCACCTCTAGCAAGTCACTTCATTTAAAAATCACTTTTCCCACTTGGGGAAAGAGTGGTGCCTAATTCATAAGCACGCTGCTCAAAGTTGTTGCAAAGCAAAGTTAAATGAGGAGGTCCTTAAGAACTCACTACGCTCCATTTACTTGGCAGAAATGCATCTCATTTATAGGAGAGCCCATAATTTTAGGAGTTGAATTTGGGCAATTCAGCCCTCTAATTCTCTGGGAATAGCAGAGCAGACAGTGCCCTTTTTCATTTAGTAAATACTCAGCTGAAGTTGACCACCTGGCCATTGCTTTCCTCTTCCTTTCCTTCTGTGAGATTTTGTCCTCCTTTCCTGACTTGTGTCCCCCCAAGGCCAGTTCTGTTCAACAGCATTCAAGGTATGGCTTAACATTTCCTGTTGCTGCTGCTGAGGCAGTGAGTTGGTCATCCTGCACATGATGGGCTGTGTGGTGCCATTTGGAACATGAAATCACAGATGTGATTCCTTTCTTTGCTGACCGTGGTCTCCCTTTGCCTCTCACAAGTGTTTTCTGATTAGGTGCAGTTTTAAGAGTAAACTCAAGAATGAGTTGAAAAACTCAGTTATTTCCGAGTTTCCCACATGGCAAATCCCAGGAATAGAAAAGTTCTTTAGCTTGCAAGCCCCAGTTCTCTCTGGTTCTTCTTGGCTTCCATGTTTGTAGGATCATCATGGATATAGACAGTGCAACAGGAATTTTCATTTCCAGAAGAAAGTGCTATTTTCTATTCTGCACATGTTTTAATAGCTCCTGAGTCCTTTCTGAAAGTCTGCAGGGAAGGATTTGCCTTAACACATACAGTAACTCTTTTGGACTTTTAGATATGAACTCTAGCAAGAACAACAAAAATCCTTAGTTGTTTTAAGTGTCTCAAGAAGCAAAGACTTGAACTTGACTTTCGTGTTCTGAAATACAAAAATGCAAATCTGCAAACAGCTTCTCACAAGTTTTCTTTGGAAGTTGATACCCTGGGTCCGTATTTATTCTTTAAACTGCAGTAGCTAGCAACAGAAGCTGTGTAGGTGTTAAGGAAAAGAAAAACAGATTACATTACAAAGCAAGATGCACACTGTTTGAATGCATCAATAATTCCCTTTTTCTTCTCTTTTTGCAGCAGTCCTGAAAAAGATGCAAATATATTCTGCAATTTAGACTTGAACTGTTTATGGCAGATGTACATTAATATAAAACCCTTTTCTTCATGCACACTTGGATGAGCCAGATTTTTTACAGAAATAATTGGGCTAATTAAAATTGAGTGAATGTTTTAATTTCCTTTAAATACAACAACATATTTTCTACCTGTATCAGCTGTATGCCTTGCTTGTTTTGAGTTACTGGAAAGAAAGCAAAAGGACTGACTGCATTACATGTAAGGAGCTAAAATTTTCCCAGCTCTTTAATATTTTTTAGTTTAAAATGTCCTGTTCAATCAAAATAGTCTCATCCTAAACATTTCCCCCTGTCTCTTTCTACATACAACTTCAGTCTTTAATGTGCACATGGCATGGACATTATTTAAGTTAACGGCAACCTTGGCATACACAGTGATTTAATTTGTAGTGTTTGGTAATGAATAATTGGGCTTTAATAAGGGACAATTCCTTGTCAATACATTTCAGATTTTTATGCAGATCAGAGACACTTGGCTTGCTTTGTGTTCTTCCTTGGGATCGAGGCCTTTAGTCTTGGAAAATGCAAACTTTGCTTTCTCCAGTTAAATGAAAACAGATTCACTCCTTAATTGCACTTTTAAAAATTGTTTTGTCTTGCTGCTTTTAGTAGGGGATTAAGAGGATACTCAAACATCTATTGATTTCAAGGAATACTATATCAGATACTCATTTATATTGTGCTAGCACCTGTTTTTTCTTACAAAGTCACTCTCCCTGCCCATCTTTCCCACTTGTGCAGTGCCTTCACTTGCATCAATATCACCCAACTATCACTTCACAGCTTTCATCAGTCCTACTCTACTCCTAGCATTATACTTTGTATTCTTCCTCAATATTTGCTGCTAATGATCATTACCTGAGTCCTGGTCTGTGTGGGAGTTTTCTAACTCTAATTAATGACTTTTCATCTCTGTCGTGAATCGTGCCGTTAGTGTTCAATAAATACGAGCAAAACAGAATTATACAAGGTCTTTTTTTTTTTTTCCTAACTGCTGCAACAGGGATGTAAATTCAGTTTAAAGGGTTTGTTCAGCTTGCTGGGGTTGAATGCTTGCCTGTTAAACTCAATGGAAGTTTGCCATTTTCTTCTGCAGAACTGTGATTTCCTTTGCTGTTCCCTCCACCACCCCCTTTCTTTTCAAATAAATTGTCAGCGTGATTCACCCCAGCATGCTCCCTGGAAACCCTCGCTTTCCTCTTTCTCCTCTTTACTTACATTTTGCTGTTCTCTTCTTCTCCAAAAGCTCTTATGAGCTTTCCTGCTCTGTGTTACTGTTCATGGCTTTTCTCTGTCTTGTCATTAAATTTAGCAAGACTTGAGTATCCTTCCATCAGGATGGTGCTTTACATTGTATGTCTCTGCAAACAGGTAGAATGTTTAAGAAATACTTCTCTAAAAGACAAATATCCACAAGTATCTCTGAAAGTCACTTGGATCACTGTGGAATATTGCTTAGGTTTGTGCAGGGACCTCTGAAGAGATTAAGGCTTCCTATGCAGAAACAAGGTACTGATCTGCACTCACAGTAAAGTTCTGTAGTCTCAGTTCAGATTTACGCAGTTTCCTTCTTCAGACTCCTGTCTGCATCACTGATCAGTGAATATTCTCCTGCTAAGATCAAGATGTGTTGCTCACATTGGGGAGACAGAAGAAGACACACCAAACCAGAATATATTCTGTCACTGGGGAAAACTAAACAACTAAATAGAAATTCTGCTTCAAGCTGCCATTGCAGCTCAGCATTTCTGTTTGGATGAGAGGGAGTTTTGTACCCTGAACATCTCTTTGAAAGGCTTCAGCAAAAATGCTTCACATCATGGTAGGAATGCCATGGATGAAAAAGCAAAAAATTGCGTCAGTGCAGAATGAAGACATGCAGCACCTCATCTGGAAAGTGCTGTACAAACAGGGACTGCTCCTTTTGGGGCTGAGAGTTGGGACTTTGAAAGGAATATACAGTCCAAGTCACTGTTATTTTCTGGTTTTCTTTAAAAAAAACTTTTATGAACCTTATTTCCCTTTTAATACTGATGCTATAGATATGAAAAAAACCATGTCTGTTACTATATTCTTCTCTATGGAACTGTTGCTATCTCTAGGAGCATTTTTACAAAGAAATCTTATAAGAGAATCTTCACATTTTTCATTTGGCTATGTAATACACTAAACCTCAGGAGATATTAAATGTGTGTCTGTGGGAGAATGCAGTGTTCCTTGCATAATTTAACCAGCATTATTACTCAGCAGCTGCCTTAAAGGAATAACAATTTCAAAGCTCTTTTGCTTGTTCTGCATTCTGTGATGTGGTGCTTTACTACATCCTTTGCTAGTTAAATGAGAAACTTCAAGAGTCTTGAACCAGCACTACTGTTGCAGCACAAACTAGACAAGGAGAGATGAAAGCAGAGTTCTATCTGGGCCTTCAATTCAAGAAGTTACTGAAGAGAAAAATGCGTAGTGATATAAAATTATTTTTTCCTGATAGTATTCCTTTATTATTCAGTGCAGGTTTGTGGAGATGTATTTCTGTAAACCTAACACTATAGGTAAGAACTTAACCATGGCAGATTTCTGCTAATCATTCCTATTTTTCAGCTGATCCTTAGTAAATTAACCTTATGGCAGCACTCAAGGCAGTAGAAATCCTCCCTGAGAATCTGAAAAGCTATTACCAGGTACCTGATGATCTTCTCTCTACTGTGTGCAACAGAGTATTCAGGGAACAAAAAATACTGGACTTTTCTTCTTTACTGTCATTTCTGATCCACTTTTAGTGGACATGGCAGAAGTGTGCAGAGTTGTGTGTGCTCGAGCTTATGTGCTCAGTTCTCTGTGTGGATTTGATGCATTTATCTGTATTTGAGACAGGCTGGAGGTATTATGCTGTGAGATGAATAATCTGCTTAAATAATAAAGCACCGGTAAGCGGTATTGAAAGCAATGAATGTCTTTCTTTGATGGCCATTTCCTATGTGGCCTGAATAATATTGCTAAGAACTGGCAGCCTGGCATTTCAGGCTCAGAGGAAATTTCTTCTGGTTTTGTAGGGCGAGTTTGTCAGGTATGATGTGACAACACTTTTGTAGGGAATTGAATGATTGCTTTGTGCTGACAATTTGGCTGTCTGTGAAAGGAGATGGTATTGACTCTAGTTTAGGTCAGTATTTTAGGTCTCTATGGGAGCTGCTGTCTGGGTTTTAATTTTGAAGTTTAATTTACAGCAAGGCATGTTCATTCTATGATAGCTTTTACACTAAGGCTTACAAAAGGGAAAGAAAAAAAAATAAGGTAGAGTTGACATGATGGAGAAACTGCACCAGCAAAATATTGCATTTGTAGAAACTTGAGGGGGAAATGCAGAGGCAGATGAGAAGAAAAAGATTAAACATGATGTAGTTGCTGAGTGAAGGAGATGGATGAAGGTTTCTCTGCTGAGAATTAGGTAGAGCTTCATGCAGAATAATTGAGCTTTTTGAGATCAGCAGAAAAACTGGTCACAAGGCTTGTTTTCTACTGTGTGTTGTAAACTAGGCACTAAGGCCATGGGTGTTGCACCTGCACAGGTGATAAAGGAACCACCTTCTACAGAAGATAGCAAAGTCACAGGGAAGCGATGGGTGGCCCAGAGCACAGGAGTGAGAAGCTTGTGCTTTATTCCTTAAAGAACTGGGTGCATTAAGTTAATAAAACATTAGCTAACTAGAAGGAGTCTTTCCAGTCTGCTGGATAAATATGTGCAACTTTAAAACCTCCCTCTATTTGGCCTGCTCGGTTTTTGTATGATTTCTAGATCTTGGTGGAAGTGTTAAGTACTAAATAGTAGCACTGCTCTGAGGGATGTTAACAGGCACAAGAGTTTTGTGCAGCTGAATGGCATCCTTTGTTCCTGATTACTCCACTTTGCTACTCTTTTGCATGACTCAGTTTGCAATTGAGTGCCTTTGAGGGTGTCTGGATGATTTGAACGGTGATGAAGGTGCTATTGTAAGGAATATGTGGGAGTAGTCATCCACAGGAACATTTAAAAATATATATATACACACCATCTGGTGCAATGAGGTGTATTTCAAAGGCAAAATATTTGCTCTTTGGAAGTGTCTCAGAGTTAAGAATATTATTTTTTTTCTTCAGAAAAGATGGTTTGGCAATTTCTAGAAAGAAATTCTTCATTCGGGGAAGGCACCTACGCAGGAGTTGGATATTTTATAGTTCATTTTCTGAACTCTCTCCATATTTTTTAAAAACTCTTTTAAAGTACCTATTCAAGAACTGGAGAGTGCTTGAAGAATAAGATCATTAAAATTTCATACAAACATAATACCATTTAGCTACGCCTTCTTGATGTTTGTTTATACAACCAGGATCTATGTGAGCTCTCACAGAAAATGTTGAATTGATTATCCCTTTTGATGGCCTTTTCAGAGCCTTCCAGCACAGAAGACTCCAATCAGAATTCCCCTGTGTGAAGGCTTTTTGTATTCATGGCTCTACAAAACGTAGTATATTAGGCTATATGACCTTATGTTTTTCTTGAATTACTGGTAAAAGTACTATGAAATTGTATAGGGCCAAGAACAGATGTTCAGAGACCCCTAGTAGCAGCACCTCTAGTGAGCAATGAATATCTCACAATAACTTTCAGAGTTGTCAGCCTAGCATAGTAATGTGCACATTTAGCACATTTAAATGTGCCACTTTAATTCTGTGTAATGTTATTTTTTTATTAGAACATTGTGTGCTTCAACATTAAATGTCTCACAGAGAGATTTTTGTTGTCAACTAAAGTTGAGAGCAATTTTTTTTTTTTTTTGAGAAGACTTAAAAACATGTTTATAAAACCAAGGTGAATGGCACAATTTTTTTTCCCTTCCAATTTCTTTACTCACTTGGCAGCTGGTACCTGTTTTGCTCACGATCAAAGTCAGCCCGATGAGTTGCAGATACAGATTGCATTTGCTTTGCACTTCACAATTTTTGCCCAAAGAGTTTAATTTCTTAGTCTCCTGGAATTTCTGCAGTATACCAAGATATATTAGAAAACAGATAACTCTTGTAGAAGACCTGAAACATTTTGCTCATTTTTAAAACCTGCCCTTATTAGATGACTGGTTTTCTTTAATTACTGTAGGGATAAAACCCCCTCTAAATGAACTGTGTAGCATAACCACATATCTTCTGTTTTTCCAGACATAAACAGGAGTGCTTAGTGAATAATCATTTTTATGCATCTTTATTGATATTTTGAAAATCCTAATATAGTAATGGATGTATGCCTCACTGATAGATTCAATTTCCTTATTATGCCTCACTATTTGCTACAGGTTTTTTTTTTTATTAATGCTTGCCAGCTATCCTTTAAATTTAAGTTTTAGTGCAATGCAATCAGAATTTTTTTGTTGTTGTTTTAGAGGCAGACTTTTTGCAGTGTAGCTTTCCCATTTCCTTTTATTCAAGATGGCTTTTAAAGTCAATCTTCTCTTGTAATAATGGAATTATAGTTTGTTGGGTTTTTTCCTCCTGTAAGGATTAAGAAGTCCAGTTATCATTTATGTTTATGGATAGGCCTTGTTGGACACGAGCTGTGTCTGCACACAGCAAATGTAACCAGGCTGTAATTGTTTACACCTTCTTTAGGGATATTTGAGTAATGGCATCATAAGATAACTCATATATGTCCTCCAGACTGATGGCATCTTGGATAATGCATTTTTCCTTCTCTTTATCATACATGTTAAATGCTGCTCTTTGATCTAAAGCTGGGCTCTGTACCACACATGAATGATTGCTGCTGTCAGATAGGACTTTAATCCATTCCAGGATGTCTGATGTGCAAATAATTTGGAGCAGTAAGACTTTCTCTCCTCAGCCCTAGCTGGGCTTGCTGTTCTCCCTGACTGGGCATAATTCTCCCACCAGATTTTGATAATTCTGATGTTCTTCTAATCTCTCCTCAAATGGAAGTTTTCTCTCTTGTTTTTGGATGGACTTCTGGCATTAGGCTAAGGACAACTGATGACTTTACTTTTACATCCCTCAGTAATTCGATACATCGTTCAGTGACTATCTGCCCTTCATTTAACCTCTCAATGTCCTCGTGTTTTGGGGAAAAACTAATTCTCTCCCCGTTCCTGCAACTAGTCAGGCACGTGGGGGATTATCTGTCCTCCTGCTGGGAGGTGGATTATCAGCAGATAAAGCGTTTCCAGTTGCTCCAAGGTGATGTGAAATTTCCCTAAATCCAAACCGATCCCTCATCCCTAGCAGGGGATCTGAGGAGGCTGGAGCCCTTCTCCCTTAATATGACCCAAAACACCACAAAATTTCTGCAGCCTCACCTGAGGAGGGGCTGAAGTGGAGGCTCAGCTGCCTCAGCCCCTCTCTCTCCTCATGGCAGCGCTCCTGCACCTCTTTCCACAGTGGCTTTTGATTGCTTCATGGATGACTACAGCTAAGTGATGCAAATAACTATTCCAGTTTCTCTTACTGAAATTGCTGTTCCTGATAGAGCTTATTTCAGTGAAGTGGTTTTGTAACCGCAGAGCTGCACATGTCTCCTCTGCAGGCCAAGGAATGCCAGTGGGAAAATGAATGTGTTAAAATTATGTGAAACTTCTACTCTGTATCTAGAACAAAAATGTGTTTAGCCCAACTGGGTGCAGGATTTGGCCCAAGATCCATTACCCACGAGGTTGCAATGGCTCCTCCAGTCTGTGTCATAAATCTGTTGATTATACTTTGGAAAGGAATTACTGCTTTAGTCAGACATGAATCTCTCATCAGATTTTATTAGCTTTATTTACATTGCTACTTGGATTAAAAAGAGCAGTTAAATAGCATGAATTAGCAGTTTGTCAAATTTAAGTTTTCATGGGCCAATAATTTCCAGGGCAAGCTGACTTGTGCTCTGCCTTTCATACTCCCTAGCAAGAAGTTAATTCTGGCTTGTAAACAGCAGCAGTGGAGGGAAAACCAACAGAGGCTGGCCCTTTGTGCTGTGCTTTTGTCAGGGGTAAGTTTTTCCAGCCTGGTTGCAAACCTCTGGAAACAGGAGTTGGTACCAGAGGGGCCCACGGGCTCCGCAGCCTGACCCTCATCCCTGCCCACATCACGTCTGGGCGTAGGTGCTGGACCCTGTGCAGTTGCCAGGGTGATGTTGGCCCCACCAGCCACAAACACTGCTTGTGCAGTGCCTCACAGGCTGTGCAAAGTGCCTCAGAGAGCAGGCTTTTAATACTAGAAGTAGTACTATCAGGCACCTGTTTATAAAAAACCCAAACATCATCTGTGGTGCTGCAGTGCCCTGCTGGGAGTGCCAGCCACTGTCCTGCAGGAGAGTCTGAGCTGAAGGGACAGGAGGGCCTGTGTGACTCTACACCTTTCTGTGTTTATGTCTTTCCTCTTGTAAAATGGAAATGGGGGGAAATTAGCCATTGCTTCAAGGGGAATGTGTCACACCGGTGCATCGGTGTGCCTAGTTCAGCAGAACTCTAAACTCTGGGATAACACCTGAGAATTTGGGGATGATCAGGAATGGAGGAATGTGTTTTTACTGAAGTGTTAGCACAACCTGGCAAAGTATCCAGGTCAATGCAGTTCCAGGATCAGCAGATCCTGTGGGCACTCTTTGCCCCCCACCTTTGTTTACAGACAAAGAACAACTTCTGAGATGGCTCTCAGCCCCCAGGAGAACAAATTAACTGTTCAAACAAATGTGTTTTCTCTTCAGTTGCTACATTGCAACCTGTCTGGTGACAACAAAGATCTCTTTACTGCTGGCAGTGGTAAAGATTTTTAAATGCTGAATGTTAAATTCTTATTAGTTTACCTGAACTCGAGCACCTGTACACCTGGGAACATTTCACCTGAGCATTATGTCTACAGAGACATGCTGAGCTCCCTTGGCTGTGTTTGACCCCCTCCTTGCCTCACCTCCCACTGACTGAGGTTTTTGCTGTGGAGAAGTTCCCTGTCCCTGCTTGACAGCTTTGTTGGATACTGTTTCTGTTTCTGCCCTGGCAGCACCCTGTGGTGTGGGCTCGGCATCTTGTCAGTGCTGGGGGTCAGCCTGAATATAATGCACAGGGCCTGCAGGGCTGCTTTACAGGAATGTAAAATACTGTGCAGTCAAAATCCATTGTTGCACTTGGTGCCAGCCTTTGTCAGCCGGTCTTTGAGTGCCGCCAGTGTTGCACATAGCTATATAATAAAGGCATGGAATTAATGATTATTTTCCATAAAAGGGAGGGATGACACTATTTATTTGTTTCTGTGAATGTGAGTGAAGAGATCTCCCTTTTCTGGTAGTGGTATTCTCAGTGAGTGCTGAAGCAGATTTGCTGTGCAGTAAGTTGAAAAACTGGCTTTGGAGAATATCATGTGTAAAAACAAATCCTGACTCCTTCAACCTACACACTCTATGAGGGTGTGATTATGAAAGGTGCAGGCCAGCCCTGGAAGCAGATCTGAGCTGGTACATGAGGCTTTGGAGCAGATCTCTCTTGGAATATTATCCAGGACCTTTCAACCACAGGTTGTGCTGGTGACCTCCAGCAGCCAGAAGCTGATATTGCACAATTGCATTTATGTTCGGGTTTCTCTGTTCCCGCTTCAGCGCTGCCTGTCCAAAAGCCCAGCTCCCATGCTGGGAAAATGACTGGATGGATTTGTCCTGAAGCAGGCACCAAAGCTTTTGTTCATGGGCTGGCTGTCAACAAAATGCTGAGATAAGCTGGTTGATACTGGAGTTTCTGTCCTGGAGATCAATTGCACTACAGATGCCGTGGCAGAATGAGAGCTTTGCACTCTCGTCTGCCCCATAAATTGCTGTCTTTACATTTTCTGGTTGTCTATTTTACTGTCTTATAAAATTTGCTGTAATCGCCATCAATTGTTCTTATTGCTTCTGGAATGTGCTTTATAACATCCAGTGTTAGGGGTTTTTAACACTGAGCATTCCTGAGGGGAGTTTGTGACATGTGCAAGGGTTTGCCCTGGTGAATCCAGTCACAGAAAGGGGGGTGCAACAAACTCTCTGAAAGAGGACAAAGTGCACAAATTGAAGATGAGGACTGTGTAGGGAAGTCTATAACAGAGTAATGCTGTTACTGCTGTTGTCATCTGTGATGCTGCTCAGCCACAAGATTGCTATTTTCAATAGCTGGAGGGTTTAGTGTAGATGAGGCACAAATGGAAAAAAATAGATATGCATTTAATATCTAGATATTAGCATTGTGTTGTCTGTGTCTTTTATGTGATTGCAATCTCAATAGCTAGTAATCTCAATCTCTTTTCTTTTTTTTTTATGAAACATCCGCTTTTATCCATGTATTGCTCTCACATCTCAGACTGTGTAGTTTTGCTACTGATAACAAACGTGCTCATGTTATTAGTTCCTTGTATTTTTACTTCTCTGAGTAAAACAGAGCAAGAAAATCTAGCAAAGTAAGAGCATTTAGTGCCTAACAGTGATACAGAAAGAGTGTACACACACCTGCCTAGCTAGGTGATGATTTCTCAGTAGCAAAAAGAGAACAACTGCCAGCTACAAGTGAAGAGGCAGAAATTAGAGCAACTGCTGAAAAATCACTGACATTAAGGACCTGCTCGTTTAGTGTGATTGGAGCATGTAAATATTAACCCTGATGATGACAACACATAAATTGGAGTGCTCAATAAAATTTGAGCACATGAAACTGAAGTGCCACAACCTGCTTTATTGAGAATTTTTAGTCATCTGCATTTAATTTGCCACACTATTTACATGTGCTTCCTGTAGTTTGTTATAGTAGAATTTCCATAAGGAGGCCACTAGTCCTCCAAAATTCACACTTACAGGTACATACAAACAAAAAAATTTCTATGTGCAAGATATCCTAAACTTGGAAGATAATTAGGATTATGAAATTCTTGCATTTAACTTGTTCTGTAACAGTCTCTGGCTTTGCAGAGAAGATGGAATATCCAAGAAAACAGCAAGATAGTTACAAGGTAAAAGGTTTCTGTCATAGTCAGCTTTCATTTATTAATCAATAAGGATAGTAAAGAGAGGAAAATACTTCTCAACCAGCCAAAATGTAGTTCATATAAATAGATCCTAGACCTTATAGGTTCTAATCTGCAGTGAATGTAGGACTGTGAATGAAAACTGATTGAGGTGCAAGTATCTGTTTTTTTTCATGACCAAACAGGATTTGGAGTCTTTCTACAGAATTTTTCAGAACTGAGCTTTATACATGCAGTATTAAAATGCTACCTTTTGGTCCCTGACATTCTCCCAAGTGCAAAGGCAATAATTGAGGTGACATTTTCACTGTGAGGTTTCAGCAAACAAAGAGCAAAAATATCACAAAAGTGAATCAACAATGAGAACACTTCTTAGATCATTCAAGCAGCATCTTTAAAGACATTGTGCACTTTGTTTGGGCAGAAGTCTTTGTGGTTTTGTAAGGCTTCTAGGTCACAAACATTGGTATTGAAGAAAATTTTCAATCCTAAAATTGAAAGTGTTAATGTTCCAAGTTATTTCCCTCATTAGCATGCCATTGCTTTTACGAATGATGAGCAGATGTAAGCGTGAGATTGTCTTGCATGATTAGAGGCTTCTAGGTAATCTTTGTAACATAAAACCATTCATCTGACTTTTAAGATTTAAAAATATCTACTAACAGGAACATCAGTAGCAAAATTGCTTTTTAGGCTTCCTAAAGGAGACAAAAGCTGTCTGTCCAGGTCAGTGACAGTTTTCTGTCAGGAGGCTGAGAGGCCTGGGTGCTGCCTGCTTGGCAGGGTTTCCAGCAGTGGCAGTGTAACAGAGCAGTTTATCCTGACAGATGACGAGGTTTGCTTATATTAGCTCATGATTTAACAAAAGACAGGCAAAATCATGGGGACCTTCAGTCCTTTTGTCAAAGGCCTCGTACAAAAGGGACTTTTTGCATTGAACGAGAGGTTTCTTGAGAATTCATAATTAAATGCCAATGCCAGACTGGAGTGGGCAGAGATATATGGAATAAAAATGGAAACTCCTTGTACAAAAGGAGCTAAGAAAGGATTTTTATAAATCACTGAAGCCACCACTTGTTGACAAAGTATGAGCACAACCCTGTCATTTTGCAAACATTCACTCATCCTAGTAAATGATGTTATAATATTTTGTATATAACAATCTCACTAATGATTGCTTTTTTAATTAATTCAGGTTTCTCATATACAGATATGTATTTTTTTGCTCGTCCTCAAGATGTAAAGTGTTAAAAATCTTTCAGCATCATGGCAAACAATGAGAATTACTTGTTTTCTCCCATTTCAATGTAGCAGCCTTTGAAACTGCTCGGAGGTTTGCTGTGAGGAGGTGTTCTGCAGTACCGAGCCACGTTGTTATTGCAAAATAAAGCTGCTGTCTCCTAAAAACCTAATGGAAGTGTGGGATAAATAAGACAAATCACTGACCTGCTTGATCTTTAAAGAGCTGGGAAGAGCTCTGTGCAATTCAGGATGAGATTGATTGGATTTTATGCTCCCAAATACTGGGTGAAATATGTGGAAAATAATGTGACACAGGAGACTTTGGGGGTTGTCTCTGTTTTCCTTCAGGCTATGCTTGAACAAAAGCAGTGGTTGTTAAACTATGTGTGTCTCTACTCTTGAAAAAAACACCCCCTCACAAGACTAAAACCAAAAGCAAAGAAAATGTCAAACCCTTCAGATAGTACAAACAAGTCTGAAGTCTTGTGCAATCAGACTTGTAATGCCAGTCCTTGTCTCTGACTGCAGGTGTTGAGCACACCTGGAGTTTGTTGCCTGCTCAGTGCAGCGCTCTGTCACCAGTGAGAACAGCGAGGCAGGCCTTAAAACTGGGCAAATAACAGGGCTGGAGGGCAAGGATGGAGGAAATTAATTATTCTGGGAAATGAGAAAGCTGAAGGAGAAATGAAAAGACCTACAGGAGGAAGCAAATGGGAAGGTGAGAACTGCAAGATATGCAGAGGTAAAGGATAGGAAAGGATGAATGGAGTGGGGCTGGAAAATATGAGAGCATGCAGAAGGGTATTGGGGAGACAGTAGCAGGGGTAAGGACAATAGAAAAGGAAGTCTATAACACATAAAAGAAGGAATTTAATTTTTAAAAAGCTGGGGAAAAAAGGAACATTAAAGAGGAATTAGGAAGTATAGAATGTATAGAATCCCTCCAGAGTCAAACATCTTCACATTATTGGAAAAGCTCTTGATTTCACCTGCTTATAATTGTCTCCAAGAGTTAATATGTCTTAGCAAAAGCTGCTAACTTCTGTGGTCACCATTTCTTGTTCAGGGGGATGTGTTCTGCCTCAGCCTGTGTGGAGGTGACTTGAGACTCTGGGTTAGCTGCAGTCATTTTATGGCCCCATGTCTTGGTCCCTGGAGATTTGCAATATGTAGTTAATGTTGGCATCTGTAACCAGTGGCTGGAGGGTTAAGATGAGAGGCATTGAAAGTCTATGAAATTACAGGATCATTCTCTTCTGTGCCAGTACAGAGCAGGTTCTTGCAATAAGTTTTGTTAGAAAAGAACACAAAATATTAATTTAGCCATATATCCTTCAGTAATTTGAAAACTAAACCCACTGTAGTGGGCTCTGGATAGCTTATTACTCAGTGGACAGTAAATAGCTGTGTTTTCTCTTGTTTCAGCATTTCAGCTTCTGTTGCTGAGACCAGTTGAACCTCCTGAAACTTGCAATTTCTCTTAAAGTGTGTAATAAAACCTGTGCAGGACAAATGTGCTGCAATATAGAATATTTAGCTTGGGAAAGCTTGCCTGGTTTTGATGTGGCACAAGAACCTGAAGAATCCTTTCCTTAAAAAGGCAAGAAAATTATTGATTATGTGAGACATATTGAAATACTTAGGCCAGATTCAGAGAAGTCCTTACCAAAATATTCACTTGTTCTCATCAGGAAGGCACAGCTCTGGGCTGTCCACTGAACTGGGATATGCCCTTTGGCACTACAGGTATTCCATGGTAATTGGCAGGGCTGGATGCAATAATTCTGGCTTTGGTGCATTTTGTGAGTGGGTATTTTATGCACAGCTTTGGGAAGGGACTTGTTAGCAAGTAATAAGCTCTGCTTTAGTACTAGAATGTTGAAAATTGCTTTTGGGTGTCTAAAATTTATTTTTCTCATTTAAATTTTATGTTGATATTAATATTTAAACCATATCAGCTAGCAAGAATGGTTTGAATGAACAGAATAGAAAGTCTTGTCTAACCATGGAAGACAAATGCTTTAATTTTTCTTATTTTAAGCCTTTTCTGATAAAGCATATTATTTTGTTATGTTGTTTTACTTAGTCATTTTAATATCAAATTCAGTGTAGTTTTTGGCATGGGGTTTTCAGCTAAAATTAAATTTATTTAACATTTCACTGTATTCAATTTCTTCAATAGCTAATTCAGTGTATGTTCAAGAATAGTAAGAAATGTATTTATTGTATGTGGGGTCATATTTTTCTTCTTCCATGAGTTGTCTGAGATTAATGTATTATATTTCCTCAGATAGCTATCCAGTGCTCATAACATCCACCACAGTAAAAGAAGTCAGTCAAATTTACTTACTTTTGTCACATATAGCTGGAAAAAAGTTCATGTTACAGATCCTTTCATAAGTAAAAGCACAATGGCCAAAGCCTGCACCAAATTGGGAAGTTTTATCAGATCTTCCTCCCATCTCTGTTCTGTCACTCTTTCTAAAAAAACTGATCTAAAGGTCACTGAAGTCAATGAAAAGACTCCTATTGACTTTGGTGGGTTTGGTTCACTCCCTAAATGCCAGTGAATAAATGTGGACTTTGCAAGGCGCTCAGAGAATTTAAAAAAAAAAATAAAAATCCTGGGAAAGATGAAAATACGTTACAAAGTCTTTCTCAGCAGCCCAGTCCCATGAGTTCAATTCCCATTTATATCAAAGGAGCTCCAACTCTGCTTTCTCAGTTAACCCTGTGTAGTTTTTCTCATTTCAGCTGGAAAAATGATTGACAGAAACAATCAAGAAGTGTTTGTCACCTGCCTTCATTTTGGTTTAGCTGTGAACTAAAAGCATTGGGGGATTTCCACTCATGACCTTCAATTATTGCATCCTGGAATGTAAACCCCCAGCTAACAGTCATGGGCCAGAGTTCCAATGGAAGGAGACAGTTGTGTTTTCCCTTATTCTTCATACTTCTTTCTTTATTTTTTTTTTTTTTTCACCATAAGCTGTATTTACTAGTACTGACTTTTATGCCTGACTCTTCATTTTTTTAATTTAATTTTTTTTGTAAGAGCTAGTCCTTGCATTTGCAAGACTCTATATTTTATATACTTCTCAAAAAGTGGAGGTTACCAGCAGATTCTAAGTACCTTTCCATTTTAAACTGCTTTTAGTTCATCTTTCAAGCCTCTCACATTCTAAAAATTCTTCTGTTCAAGTGTAGCTTCAGAGGCACTTTCTGTGAGCACTGAACTTTTGGGGAAAATTGTCTCCACTACCACTTTTTCATAGAATGAGCATTCACCCCAGCATAAAAATAAAACACTGTGGGTATGACAGTTGTAGAGTTGTAGAATCATTTGGGGTGAAAAAACCATTGACTCAGCACTGCCAAGGCCACCACTAAACCATGTCCCCAAGTGCCACATCTACATCTAAATACCTGCAGGGACAGTGACTTCACACCTTCCGTGTTCCAATGCTTGACAACTCTTTAGGTGAAGAAATTTTTCCAATGCTGTGCTTTTCGGAACTCTCAGGGTTAATCACGTGATACTTTCTCAAAAGCAAATTAAGCTTACATAAATATTTACCAGATATTTCAGAGACTTTGCTAATTCCTTTTTACAGCTCCTTGCTGGGTGGGATGAGAGACTTGTTAAAATAAGCCTGCAGCGAGATGAGTGGAGGCTGTTGGGCTGCTGCTGCAGCATTTGTGGTATCCAAGAAAACTTCCTGTTAGGAGATGTGCTGCTTGTTCATTGAGGCTGGACATGCTGTAATGCTCAGATAATCCACTAAGCTAACACTGGAGAGACGAAGCTCAGCTCTGAGTCCTGCTTTTCTTGCCTGGTTGTGAAAGCACCGACAGGTCAGAATTCGTGTGAGGGCTGGAGGGACACCACAGCTTCCAACCGTAGTTTAATGAACTCCCCGAACACGAGCTCCTCACCACCATGTAATGGAGGAATTTGCTCCCCCTTGCTGTTTTCCTTCATCTTGGGGACCCATCAGCCTTTAACTGAGCTGCCTCTATTCAAGAATACCCAACCATGTGTTCAGAAATTGCCTCTGCGGTATTTGGGCTGTTCAGGAGAGTTTGTGCAGCACAGCTGTGAGGTTCAGATGCTCCCTGAGGTTGCTGGGCTGGGTCAATTTGAAGTCATGAGCTTTGCCACAGCCTCAGTAATAATAATGGTAAAAAATGGTACAGTTTCTGGATCACCTCTCACTTGCAGCCACTAAACACTTGCTGAAAGCTTGTATTTTGTGTTACAGGCTATGCTGTATATACTCTACCAACCTAAAAAGATTTCCTTCTGAAAGAGCATTTAGTGATATGAATAATGTCCCTCACATCTGGCCAATATTCTCCTTTTTCTTATCTGACAAAGCAGAATTTGGCTTTCCTTTTAGAGAGGCTGTTTATTTTGGTTTTTAATACATTTTGTATCTAAAAAGAGATCTAGTGGTTTGGGGGGTTGAGGTTTTTGAATCTTATGATGGTCATTAGATCATCTCCAAGTTTCTGTCCTAACTTTCACTGGTGTCACAAATGAAATTTGTACCAGTAATAAATTTAAGCAGATACTTTTTTTTTGCTGTGTGGCCTTTATGGAGTGGAGGTACTTGAAGTAACACAGATGTTTTTCATTGAGGACATCTTCTAAATTTACCATTTGTAAATGACTCATTAAATCAGAAATACAGAGTTGCCTTTTAATTTTATACCTTAGTAGTAAAATCTGGTAGTGGACTCCAGCTACTGTGTAGTGCAGGAGGTGGGTGTTGGGAACACTGCTTGGCATTCAGGGAACAAGTTTAGCATTCCTGAGGTATAATGCAAAAAAACAGGAATTAGAATTTTTTTTTTCCCTAGGTAAAGAAGGACATTTAGACTGACATCTTCATATGTATGGAAGTGTAGATAACAGCAGAGTGCCATGTTTCTATGTATTTTGTAATTTTTATGTATTGTGTTTTTATGAGGTCTAAAAGGTTGGAATTATATGCACTGCCACAACTGGAGATGAGTGTATGGCAGTGGAAAAAGCTTTTCAAATAATGGGTTGAAAACCACTTGTTTCCACCAATTTTATTTAACTACTGAAAATTTGACCTTTTGAAGATAAAAAGGCAGTTATATTCTGTATTCTATGACAGGTTTTTAAACAAACTTTTGTATAGGATAAATGTAAGATTAGGTAAACAGGTAAATCCAATGTGTTTCGGTTTTTGAAGTGAGTCTGGACTGTTTTTAGGGCAATTGAGAAATAGCATGGATAAACTTAACAATGACAATGCAAAAGCCATAATAATAATCATTAATTAGGATGTGCTACTCAGAATTCAGTTGGAGAATATTGGATTATTTCCTACTGTATTAACTGCATTTCATAATGTGCTGCCTATGGAACAGAATTGTATATATGGAATATATTTTTATGGAATATCAAATCAATCCAGCCCAGCTGCTTCTGTCATTCTGTGGTGGGCAAACACCAACAGATTTAAGGGTGGACACCAAAAAAAGTTTAATTAAAAGATCAAAACCCAAAATAGTTAAAAGCAGGAGCAGACTGTATGGCTTTGCTGTGGCATGAGCTATTTATGATCAAAATGACGTTTTTTTCTCGTATTAATTCAAATGGTGAGGGGGACATTTTGCCTTGGATTCAAATACAACCTGGCATGCAGTTCACTGGCATAGACTTATATAGAAAACACTGGAAGCATCAGTTCACTTACTGATTATTTTCAAATGGCTTTAGACTATGTATATACAGCACTTTAGTTCATTGAACTCCTGTCAGCACAAACATAATATATAAGAAAATTGCTTCACTAGCATTCAGTTATTACAATTATAACCTTATTACATTGAATCAGCTTTTTGCTCACTGCAGTAAATAAACAGCATTCAAGGTTTGTTTATTTTTTTTTCCTATGGCAGTGGAAGCATTGCCTTGTTTAAGAAGAAAAGAAAGAAGCAGAGAGCATATAAAATATGCAGGGAAAAGGCCATTGAGAAATTTTAGTGATGTGGTAAAATGAAATGAGGGCTCATTTACTTCTGCATAGCTTTTCAAAGCTTGACTCTGTATTTAGGATTTGTGACTGCTATCAATTTACCATAACTTCTCCTGGTATAGTCTTAAGGAAAAAAATAAAAGGTGAAATGCATGACTGGTGGAATATTTTGGGAAATGAAAGCTTCTACTTTTGGTTCATTGCTTTATTTCTGTACTCTTTCCTGCTTTACCTCATAAGTTCATGAAGTGATATATAGTTACTAAATTACAAGGTGACTTTGGCAATGATAGCCCACGATTTTTGCCTTCTGCTGGTGTAGTAGGGAAAAGAAAGATAGAGTTTTATGCAAATAACCTTTCCCCTGGTCAAAGTAACACACTAAGTCAAAGCTGGAAAGAACAGCTTCTGGTTTAACTCTGTGATACCAAACAGTTCTACCAAATTGTAATTTTTTTATATTTAGAACCTACCTTATTTTTCCAACAATCCTGCTAGGCCTGTTAGGAGATAGTACCATCTTTATAAACCTTGTTTTTCTAATATCTGATTGGTAGAGTGATAACAGTGTTTGTCTTAGGTGAGTATCCAAAAGGGTAGATATCTATCTGAAATATTGAAGAAATTCCAATTCTCCCATATGTAAAATGGATCTGTGGTTCCAGGGACTTAACAACAGCTCACATCAACCTTGGGGATAGTGATAACAGTTCCAACAGTTTTTGGATCCTGACTCATCTCGGCTTTGGTTCTAATGCTGCATAGCACAGTCTGGAGCAAAAAAAAAGATACAAAGTGCAGCTAAATTTAATGTGAGATTATTCATTCTTGATCAAAGCTGAAGGGAAAAACTTAAAAGAAGAGTCATGATATTTTAAAGTAAAACAGCAATAAGTTAGCTCAAACAACATTGCCAAATAAATCCATGTCAGGTATTTCATATCAAAAAAGGAAAAAAATGGGATTATTTAGAACAATTTATTTCCTTCCCTCATTATTTTCAGGTCTTGAGCTGTCTGAGGTGAAGTTTATCTTTTTATCACAAATACTCCAACCAGTTACATCGCAGATGGTTCAAATCTGACCTTTTAGAAGCTGAATGAATACCTCTTAAAAAAAGACAAAATAGCCTGGTGATTCCAGATGGCATGTCATGATCACATTACCTGATCATTTTATAGGAAGAGCTGAATTCCTGGCAGGAACACATCACACATGTCACTGTGCAGGCTTTGGCTGAGGCACAGCCTCGGGTTAGATGTTCTGTCAGTCAGGTGGCAGAGGTAAAACAAGTGGCTGGCACAGAGAGGCACAGACACTGGGAAGAAGTGGACAATGCACATATATATATATATGTGTGTGTGTGTGTGTGTATATATATATTTGACACATAGAGACTCACATGTACACACACAGTGCTACTTGTTAAAAAGTTTGGCTCATTTCTCTTACAGCTGAAAGTAATCTGAGTATGTTCATGATATGAAACATTTCCACATGGCTTTATAGAAATAGGATAGAATAGGGCAGTAATGAGCTTATATATTTATCCTATATGAATAAAGGGATGAGTGTCACCACTGATTTGTCATTTTGCCTGGTTTTAGTGAAGGCTTTTGTAGCATCAGGTAACAATTCTGGCTGTACCTATGGCCCTGGTTGGTGTTTTCCTGGGTGGGTACTGCACAACTGCAGCCCTGTCCGATGACGGAGTGGATCCCCTGAACAGGGCTGAGGAGAGGCTGCAAAGCTCTTTCCTCACTCTGGTAAACCCAACATGCAGCTCAGCAGTGGTAATGCAGGGAGGAAGTGGAAGAAGGCAAATGGATGTAACTTCACCACTGTGAAGTTTCCTCCTGCTTTTGGGATAGCAACATTCCCGAGATAATGCAGCCTTTGAACTGCGTGCTGCAGTCCTCACGCCTGGAATACTTGACTTTGCAGCTTTGCCTGCAGCATGGCTTTGTGTGATTGTATCACCAAGCACTCTGAGGCCAAATAGACAACAAATTTTAGGCAGAAGCTTTTGGTGGGTATTAATTTGAAATAGGAAACAATTTTTTTTTTGAGAAAATTTATTTGTGTCTTTGTGTGTTTTCAGCGTAGAAGAATGAAGATGATTTTTCACTTTACTCTGAACAAACGTGGGTAGAGTTTTGTATCCTGAATAGCTCAGCCATGTGTATGCTCCTTTTGTGAGTTTTAGTGGTGCTGTTCACATGAATATAAGGGCCTCAGGAAAAGTCTTTGGCACTTTCTTTGAATAAAAGTCTCATGTTGAGTAACATCCATTGTAAATTTCTTAGAGCACATTATTATTATAACAAGCCACAAGAATCGATGTTACTGACTAATGAAATATTGCATGGTAATGAGCCATGCTCCTGTATCGTGTAGAAGGTTGTATCCTTGAGACATATTTAAATAAATAACATTAAGAAGAAAGAAGACTTCAAATAACTAAATGGTTTTAACTTAAGTCCATAAAATCAATGAAAATGGAAGTTAAGCTCTTGCTTATCTATTAATTCAGCACTATGCCTTCTCCAGGTCAGTGTTACAGCACACATGGGACAAAATACCCTTGAATGATTTTGTACAAGATTACTGCAATAGCCAGACACAGGGAGATAAGGTAAAGATAGACTGATAGGCTTAACTCTGAAATGGCCTGGTTTCATGGCTTTATTTCAAACCCCTCACATTGTGCAGTTCCTGTGTGTGTTATATCACTGCCATATAAACCTTTGCTTATTTGGCCATTTAATTTGTAAAGAAGGCAACCTTTAAGCTGAGAAGCAGCTTTAGAGCCTTTCTGGTCCCAGTACCAAGGGGGAAAATATGGGCCAAAGTGTGACCCATATAGTGTAAATGGGATGTGTCTTAATTATTATGTTAATAAAAGTCAGCGTTTCCTAAAAATTTCTTTTTAACAGAGGCATAAGTTTCACTTATAAAAACACTTGCTATTTTTAGTCTGTTGCTATCTGTATTTGTGGCTTTTCATGTATCTTAACTGCAGAAACAGTTTTCCAAGGAATAACGTGAACTGCAATACTGACCTGTGTTACATCCCACATAATATTTGGGGCTATACAGCTTTTTGATTTCATTTTTCTGTGCTTTCCTTCTGTTAATAATGTTCCTCTGTCTTCTAATAATGTCCCTCTTTTATCTTTACTTCTTCTTTTCCACCTTTAAGAACACCAAGCTACAGAAGTGAATTTCACTTTATTGTTATATTTAATAGCACTGTAAACTTCTGTGGTGTGAGCCCAAGCTGAAGTTCTCTGTGGAAATAGCCATCTCCTATAATCATCAGTGTCATCTTTGAGGATGGCAGCTTCAGAGTTTCTGGGGAACATTGTTCTTGTGAGATGTTGGTGTGGTGAAGGGGGGAGCTCCCAGAGGTATTTGAAATCTTTTCCTTAGAGACTTTTGAAGTGTAACAGCAAGACCTTGAATTTGACTGAATATTCTATGGGGAATCGGTGTAGAGAAAGACAGAGGGATGGTGTGTTGCTAGCTCTTGATGTGACTAAGGAATGAAATGGCTGCATTTTAAATTCGTTGAAACCGTTCATTCATATATAGATATATAAATATTTTTTAAAAAAGTCATGGCTTAGTCAAAGGGATCACAGGCATCAAGGTATTGATGATTTTTTGTAGTGCAGGACCATGCCTACCTCTTGTATATTTACTTTCACTGCAAGGGTAATAATTTTGGAATGGAACTTACTGTGAGCTTTCGTTGGTGGGTGCTCTCAGAGAGCTCTGTGGTATGGCAGCCTTTTGGTATATAAGATGCTGGGCTTTTACTTCTTGTCATCTGGACAGTTATTTAGCTTTTTTGGATGCTATTAGAGCTCCTTATTCAATATTGGTTTAGATTATTCATTCCCCCATTACAATTAATTGCAATTTCTAGTTAGTTTATGGTGGGGTTGACACTCACTGCCTCTGATCTTTATGTGAAAAGTATGGTAGAAGGAAATGTGAATTTGTAGATAGAGTTATATATTTCTCAAGTATTTTGTAGAAAACCCATGCTATTAAACTAATGGTAAGGTTCTTGAAATAAAGAGCAAAGAGAATAAAAGTGAGTGTGACAGGTAATTTAATACAAGCAGGAAAGACAAAACATTTCTCTAGTAAAATCTGTGTCATGAACCTGAGTGTCCAGCCACAGTAATTGCAACTGAAGTATTTCTATTCTGGACAACAAGCTGGTGGAATAGGTACAAAAGTTGCTTTGTTTTTCTGGTAGTCTCAAATATCTGCCTTGGACACATCTCTGTGCAGTTGCAAAGTGTTACATGGCATCACACTGTGATTTTAGCAATTGAAAAGGGAGCTTATGGGGTCTCTAATCTCACAAGCCAGCTGGCATTTAGACACTCTTTGTTTCAGCAGGGAAACAGCATCCGTTTGTTTCCCCTGGAAATCTGATCTACCTTGGAAAAAGCTACTTTGGAACAGGAGATGGTTTCAGTGATTGAGCTTTAAACAAATGTCTGCTCTGGCAGCTGCATTGAGGAGCCACCCTTGGACATGTTCTGCTTTCCTGTCCCGGTGCTGGTGCTGCCAGCACTGGTTTGAGTCTGCAGGATGTCAGGTGTCACCTCCACAGTCCATGGTGACCCTCTGGGCTGAGATGGTCCCCTCTGCTTTGTCAGAGAAGCACAGGGAAATTTGTCTTTTGGGTACCATGGAGAAATGCTGAATAGCTGTGAGAGGATTATTTTTTACCTGAGAGGTTTAGCATGTCTCAGTGCAAATCATATGGATTACTGTTTTACAGTAAACAGCAGTGTGGTGTTAGACTGTACCTAAAAGGATCAACAGCAATGCTGTCATTACCCCACACCTGAGCGAGGCGTTTTGCTGTCTGGATGGGAAATTGGGTACAGAGAACAACCAGGCAAGATCCTCCTTTAACACAGCAGTGAAGAAAAATCCCTTAATCATGATGGACTGGATAAATATAGAGCCAGGTTTGATTTTTGCTGGTTTAGGAGCAGCAGCATTGTAATTGACTTCTATAAGCTCAATAGAGTGACAGGGGAATAAATAAGAGGAGTAGGAATTTAAAGTTACACTTTTCTTTTTTTTAGGTGACCATTATTAGTGACCCATTAACATTTTGGGTTCTATGAAAGCTTCAGCTTTTCCTTTCTGACAAAGATATAAAAATCCATTGTAACCATGCTATGAAATCACCAGGAGTTACAGGAAAACAGAAGTAGACTTGATGGAGTTAAAAGAATAAACACTTATTCTTTAAAATAGATATACTTTCCAGTGACATATAAAGGCACTCAAAAGATGCAAAGCATAGATATAACTTTCCTAAAACCTTGGAAAGGACTTTGAAAATCAGCTTAAAGGATAAGATTAAAAAAAGAAAAGGAAATGACCATATAACTTTGGGATCCCCACAGGGAACTTTTGTTTGAAGATGATTTACCAACTATAATGATGAATTGAAAGTTAATCGTCAATTGCCAGGATAAAGTGTTCTGAACTGTAATGATAAAGACCTGGATTTAATTCCCAATATCTTGATTCCTTTTCTTATCTGTCTGTGCTTACCCTTTCAGGGAACTGAGCAAACAATGCTCTCATGTACTCTGGCAAGGGTAGTGTAACACTGCTTAGGATGGGACTTCAAAAGAGAACGCAGCACACAGAGATTAGCCACTGAGATTTCCCAAAGGGGGCAGGAAATTACAAAATACAGAACCAGAATCATAAGTGTGGTGAGATTTGGATTGATGTGGGACCAAGGAATGAAAATATAGGTAAGAGAATATTCTATTGACATAGTAAAATGTGATTGAAAGCAAACAGAGAAGCATTAAAATGCTTTAAAATTCAAAATGGTTGTAAAGACACTGACAGGCATTTGGAAAGGTTCAAGTGGAAAGAGAAGCAGAAAGGAGTAGGAAGAATATAGTATTCAAAATTACTATCCCAGTTCATTATTAGACCCTGTAGCAGAGGTTTGTCCTGCCTTCATAGGATATGGGAAATAAAAGGGATATATTAATTGATTTTTTTGGATGCATCCCTTTTAACACATAGTTGTCAGAAAAGCTGGAGGTTTTGCTTTATTTTTCTTCCCACTGTGGTGGTGTGAAGAGAATCAAAACCATTGCAGTAGCTTTTTCTCAGCAAGCCTTGTAAAATACATTTTAGCCAGTTAGCAGGAAAAAAACCCCAAAAGCTCTCTTATCATAAGCATTACCAAAAGCATGTGAGGGCTAACAGAGGGAGTTTTCCACATCCAAAGTGTGGGAGACTGAGGAAAGGCCTGAATGAGAGGGAAGTGTCCCCTTTTGCAGTATCACCTGTGCCACAGCTGCATTTAGGTACAGGTGCAGGTCTAGCTTTGCGCAGATAGTTTTGTTTCCTACAGAGAATTTTTTTGTCAGTTTAGCAGATATATTAAGCTTAAGATATGCTTCCTAGCAGAACAGATCCTCCACATGTTTCTGAAAATTAAATTCTAGAGCAGACCTGTGAGACCCCATGTGCAAGAGCAACACACGAGCGTGATACTGTCCCCAGGGGAAGGAACGTCCCTGACAAAGCCACTCTGTGCTTTCTCTCAGCCAAAGAGCCTGCAGTTCCAAGCAGGGTATGGCTGTATTTTGTCAGAATCTTAAAATGTTTTGGGTTGGAAGGGACCTTGAAGGTCACCTTCCACCAGACCAGGTTGCTCAGGGAGCAGCAGCGCTCTCGTACTTTGCCCAACGCACAGCAGCAGATGTTACCTGTGGAGGGTTGTGCAATGACTGCATCTATTAATACAGGGTAAGATGAGTCTGTGCTGAGTGTCTGTGACTAAAACCAAGTGGGAAAGCGCTATTAGGTTGTCTGAAGGGAGATGAAGCAGTACAAGTAGCATTTGGATGTTTACCTTTCTAAAGTGTTCATAATTTTCCATTTGAGAAATAGAAAAAGTAACTTGGAATATTTCTATTGTCAAAAGAATCATAGAATTTAAGCCACACAGATGAAGAAAGCAATTAACAGCAGAGAAAAAAGATAAAGGGCATCCACTTCCAGTGAATGTGAAAATACTTAGTTTGCTCTGAGAATTTTTATACTAAAGAGGCTTAATTATGAGGCTTTGTAAGAAAGCCTCATAATTTAGACTATTGTTTCTTCCTGAGGTCTGTCTTGTATTTCTTGGTTAATCATGAAGCTACTTTTCCCAAGGTCACCCAAAAATGCAGAGAATGTCAAAGCTTAGCGTAAATGACTGAAAAGAAATTTATCCATTGGTGTTTCTTGGAAGAGAGGGCTTAGCAAAAACAAGAATAAGAAAAAATATACTGCATAATAACACTGCCTTAATATTTTGGTGCAGGAAGGTAGAGAAAAGGATGTTGAACAATTTTCACAGAAACAAAACCATTAAAAACTGATCACAATGACCTGAGCACTTTCTTTTTTTTTCTTTTTTTTTTTTTTTTTTTTTTTTTGCAAAATAGTGCAGAAATAAACAGCATATCATTAACCTTTTTAAGGTTTGGGGGTTTTTTGCAAATCAGACAGATGGTAGGTATAATGATCTCACTTTTCAGTGCTCGTGGTGTGTGCAGGCTTGGTGAAGAGGAATGCACAGTGACGTGAGAAATTTTTAAACCACTTCTGCCACACTTTTATGTGGCCTCAAGCAAACCATTTCATCACTCACCTGCTTTCCATTCTCCAGATGGAAATGCAAAAACATTTGTACCTCACAGGTGAGTTGTGTTGTAAAGTCATTCATTTATAAGATATACTCACACACACAGGAGTGCTGTAAGAACAGTCATAAATACAAGAAATGTTGAAGCCAGAAAAGAATTGAGTCTCGAAAGGCAGGGAAAACAGGAGTGCTCAACTCACTTCTGTGCCTCTGAAAATTCCTCCAATGGTTCTCACTCAGATCTCAGAAGTCTCTCAGTCTATATAACCCTATACATTGCATTTAGTGTTGAATTCGCACAGTAGTTAAATCTCTGACTTTATTTCCCCCTGCTCAGCCTTTAAATGCTGCCCAAAGTTTCTGTTTCTGACCACACAGGGAGAATTGTGCTTAAGTCACCTTGTGTTAAGCCTAGGTTCAGTATTTAGATATATTTCCCTCCTGCTATTCCCCTCCTATCATGTGGTGCCAGTATGTTCTGTGTGATCTCAAGCAGTTCACAGGCATACATGTTTATTTTCTCATTTCTGTTACATATCTGTTCAGTTTCCTGTTTTCTGAACTCTAGAAATTAATTTTAGCGTAGTTGTATCATGTCTTGCATTCACAGAACCTGACTCATTTCTGGTGCCATCTGTTACACACTTTGAATCTTTGCATTGTGCTGCCTATAATCTGATAGTCAGAAACAGCCACATTACTCCCAGTGCTGCTTCATGTGTGCTTATCAGGCCCAGAGGCCTGCCAGGTAATGTTTGATTTCCTAACATTTCCTAGCTAACATCTCCTACAAGATGCATGGTACTGGACTGTTTTTTGAAATGCATATAGAGGTTTTTTTCTCTTAACTTTGATATTTTGCGTAGGCTTAATAACAAGGCATTAATTACAGCATCGTTGTTGATGACTTTGTAATTCAAAATTCAAAATAATGGCTTGCAAAGGGCATAGCTCAATATTTTTAGGAAAATACTCTATTTCAAATGGAGTTAAATGCAGAATTTAAAAAACAACTTGTTTGTGGCAATACTGTGTTCATTGTGTTTACAAAGTCTGTCAAATGTTCATGGGGTAATGGGTTCTCTTCTTTCAAATATGGAATTTTCTCTCTTGCCTTTGCTGCAGAAGAGCAGTACAACTTGCATGACTTCCTGCCATTATTTGTACAAAGAGCTGTGGTAGTGGTGGAGTGCTTTCCAATCCAATGGGACTTTTATGGGTGATGTCCCTTGGAACAGGATTCTTATTTGTCTTTCTGAGTCACCGTTACCCATGGCAGAGCTGGGATTTCCTGAAGGTGGCTGAGCATCTGCCTGCCCATGGCAAGTGGGCAGTGCATTCCTTGTTTTGCTTTGCTTTTGCTTTACTTCTCATAGAATCACAGAATCACTTTGTCTATAATAATTTGAATTGTTGTAAATCCAATTAATTTTCAGTGCAGAAATCTCAAGGAATACTGGAGGTCTACTTTTTAATATATGCTCTCTCCAAAGAAACAGCACAGAGCTGCATGATGTACATTTCTCAGCTTTATTCCAAATCCCCTAATAAAACAAGGAGCATGAGTCCTACTCAGCTGCTCCAGTAACTCTTAGCCTCAAGGAGCTAAGAGTTTTACACTAAACCAAATTCTGTATAAAGGACATCCAGCCTTAGTCTTACTGTTAACAAAGAGAAGAGGAAAATCCCATTTTGACCGTACTCATCTTGCTGTTGGAATAACTGTTGGGAGCAGGCAGCAAGTACTCAATCCTTTTCCTCTTGTAGACACCTCTAACCACTGCCTAGGGAAAGGATAAACTACATCCAGTAGTACTCTTATTTCCATTTCTTCTTCCATCCTCCTCTTGTGACCTCCGTTAATCCCTTTCATCCTCCAAAGCCAAAGGAAACCTACATCTAAAGTTGCTCTTATCCTTTCACTCTTCCAAAAATAAAATGCTGCAACAGCTTCTGAAAAATGCTTTTAATATATGCTTAAGTGGCTGTGATATCTCTGCAGTGAGCTGAGATATCTGAGTGCTGCATGAACTACTTATTTTTAATAGCAAAATATTGACCTAGGATTGTGGGGTGTGTTTCAGAAAACACAGCAAAACAGAAATTCATCCTTTTACAAAAGGCTACCAAAGGCTTATGAGCCACGTGATTTCCACTTAGCCTTGTAAAGTAGGGCATAACTGCAACTTGCTTTTGTAATGTGGCCTTGTCCTGGCTTTCTGCCTTTTTTCATTTTTAGAAAACAGTGTATTTATATTTGTTTGGGGGCATTTTACATAATCAGGGAGTCATGGATTACTAAAACAGATCTGGAGTTGTAAATACAACTCCAGGGTTTCAGTGCAAGGGCTCTGTCAGATTTAACACGACACAAATTTCCTGTGATTCTTCTTGACTATGTCAATCATTGTTGACATACCAGTAAATAATCTTGTAGCACATTTCTAATACTCATCCAATCCTGGTTTTTCATGCTTTTTTTTTTTTTTTTTTTAAAGAAACTTACTTCAAAAATTGCTGGAGTAACTGCAGTTTCCCTTTCACAGATGCTAATTAACCTTTGACTAACTTATGTATCAGTAGGTGTGGGAATTTTTGATATGTTAAAAGTGATGGTGATTTTATTCCCATGAGTTTACACACTGAAGAGATTACTGTGCTATCAGACCACAGAAACAAGAAAGGGGAAATTATTTTATATAGTTTAAAATATTAACTTGCATTTGATTGCAAGTCCTAAAGTTTAATTAGCTCTTTTGGAATTTTTTTTCTAGGTTGCTAGCATTCTGCTGCTATGCAGTGGCTTAACCGCTGCTTCTGCAAAGTATTTAAGAAAAAAAAAAGTGATTAAGGTATAATTTTACAACTTTACATTTATTTTTTAGAGAGGTCTACACGGAGCTTTAGGCACCATAATGTATAATTATTAACCTAACTGAAAAGCACCAGCATTGGTAAAATAATTAAAAGGAATCAGTTGGCAACTCCCTACAGAAGATCTCCTTTCCTTTCTATCCTTTTCCTCAAAGTACATTTTAAGACTTCTCTGAATTGTCTTCCCTGAAGAGTTTTCAGGAGATCCTGTTCATGTAAGCAGGAGGAAGCCAATGGTGCTCACAGGAGTTACTTGTGTATTTAAAGCTGCTCAAATGCTTATGTCTTAAATGTTTTGCCACACTATTACTGTAGCCTTGATTTCCCATCTGTACAACCTGCCTTAGGTACATGAGGTGATTTTCTTTTCCTTATTCTACTTTCTATGAGAAACTGCTCAAAGAAATGCCTCCTTTGAGCCTGAGTTGTATTGTTTCGAAAAGTTTGTTTTCTTTATAAATTGAAGACAAAAAAAAAATCAGCAGATTTAAAACAGCTTGATGGGTTATGATGGTAATACAACCTACTTTCTCTTAATTTTCAACACTTCAGACTTTTACATTAGCAAATAAGCAAGTATGTGATCATCACGGCATAATGTTCAGTGTTCTGCCGAGTGCCTTTTTAGGAGCCGAGATTTGCCTCTGATTACAATCTCAACTTCTCTTTCTATTCATTAGCTCTATTAGTCACCCAATTAGTCACCTGATTATCTCAAATTAATGCTATCAATAGATATGTTTTCAGATTTGAGTTTGAAACGTTGTATTTCTGGCGAAGCGCTGCGATAATTATTCAAACGTCTTTGTTAGATGGAGGATGACTTGATGCAAAGTGCTCTCCTTTTCCTTCCTTGCACTGAAAGCGAGGGAGTGCAGAGGTTTTTGATTCTACCAGCATTGTTCTGCGCAATTTTCCTCAAAACAATTTGAGAGGGAAACCTGATAGACTCGTCCTACCAGGTAGTGATTTAAGCAATCTGTGTTGTTCACTGCCTAATCAGGTTGGACATTAGGAAGAATTTCTTCAGAGAAAGGAATGGGCTGCCCAGGGAGGTGGGAGTCATCATCCCTGGAGGTGTTTAAGGAAAGGTTGGACATGGATTCAGTGCCATGGTCTGGTGGACAGGGTGGTGTTAGGTCAAATATTGGACTCGACCATCTCAGAAGTCTTTTCCATCCTAATTGTTTCTGTGATTCTGCCATGCTCAGATGCAGTCATGTCCATGCACTTCTTTTCCTCCTTATTCTGCCCACCTTGCCTCCTCCCATGTTTCCTTGTGACACACAACCAGGTGAGCACAGGTTTGCAGGACCCAAAGGAGAGAGAGCAGACGTGCTGCAGGACAGCAGAGCCATTCCCACTGCTCAAAGCCAGACAAGTGCCTGAGGTGCTTGGCTTTGATGGAGCTGCTCTTTCATCTGCAGCAGGGGCTGTCCAGTGCCATGCCATGCTTTTTCTCTTCTACAAAAGGTTAAATTGGGAAAATCTGTTGCCTTCAATATTTGCCCTCTTAGAAAATATCTTATTTCTGAGCTACATCAACCAAAATCATGAAAGCAGTAAGGAAAATGGAGCTGCTAATATTGGCATCCATTCTTTTTCTGGGAAGATATTTGTGTTTTAAGAATGATTTCTATGTCATACAGCTTACTAGTCTAGTAAAAAACTTGGATACATATTTACAGACATTCATTGTGACTCATCAAGTAAATCACACTCATTTTCCAAATTAGTACTGTATGCCTATCAAATACGTACTTTCCAGGCAGCTGTGGTCCATTAAATATATAATTTTCTTTTTAAGAAAATTAAAATTCAAAGTTGAAATGAAACTTTGGGGAAAAATTTTAGCAAAATGAAATTGGAACATTTTTTCAAGTGGGAAATTTTATTAGGGAGATATAAAATGTCAGGCTATCTTGGCCTGAGCAAGTGGATGTATCAAGACAGATGTAAATGTAACTTCTTGCTGCCAAAGTGGTACAGCTTTCTAGATATTTTGTTTTCCCTTTACAGGTAATGTTATTTTTTCTATGAAGGTTGATGGGAGGGGAGGATCTTTATTTCAAACTTGAAGCCCAAAATAGACTCCGCAGTTTAATATTTGACATAATAGATATGACAGATGCAACTAGTTGGAAGACTATAAATGTTCTGTGAATTTTGCATATGACACACACTGATTTGAATCACCCATCTGTGCTTTCAATGACGTGCACTAATTGCTCAAGACAATAGAATATCAGACTATTATATAGGTGTGATGCTACACAGTGCACTCATTTTAATGAGAGTTTGTATTCAGTTCTTCCTGTCTGCAAGAAATGAACTCCACAGAAAAATTAACAATGAACTAACTAATTTTATAAAACTGTAGAATTGATTGTGGCAAGAAATGAAATAAAGTAGTGTTTCATGCCAGGGATGTGCACTCCTCACCACCCATGTCTGTCTGGTTCTCATTTCTGGAAACTGGCAGTGGGATTTAGCTCCAGATTAAGGCATTGTCACTTGGCTGTCTGTGTCAGCTATAACCACTCATAGGAGTTGGAGGAGAGGTGGTGTAGGTGTACACCAGAGTTCGTGGTGCCAGCAGGTGGAGGGCTCTGCAGAAAGGTGTTTGTGATGTGGGCTGTATTGTCTGCATGGTCTGTGTTTGTTATCAACGTGGTCCTTGCTTATTTAGCTTACATGGGAGCTACATTTAGTGTTTATGGTTTGGGTGTGTCACAGCAGAACTAACGAAGTGCCAGTGCATTGTGCTCACAGTGTGACATAAATGACATTTCTCATCAGTGGTTCCAGTGAAAGGCCCAGGGAAGGGCACCTTAGAAAACAAAGAATGCACTGACACTGCTGGGAACGATGGATTTCATTGCAGCATGCCTCAGCTTCTTTGAGTAGTTGTAAACCAGTTCTCATGGTGTTTTTCCCAGCTCTCAACAGAGTTACAGCCATCACTGGGATTTAAACTTCTGTGTACGTTATTCAGAGCAGAGGAGGGCCAGCTGGGGTGGGATTTGCACCGATGTCAGTCACACACCAGTTTTTGGGAAGCAACCTCTTGCAAGGAAGGGTTGCAGCTGGCTGAAATCCACAGCCAGTTGGAAATCTGCCAAAGCTGCTCTTGTGCTGATGTCATGTAATGGGTTGGGATGGAGTTGGAGGGTGAAGTGAAAGGGGAAGGAGAATGGCCAAGGAAGAGCCCTGAAACTCCTGTGAGAGCAGTTCCAAGATGAGGACATGGCCTAGCTCAGCATGCAAGCACTGGAACCTCCCCCAAACCCACAGTGTATCACGGCTTTACAGAAAAATGCTTTTAATTTACAAACAATACTAATTGCAAAGTTGGTTTATTGCTTTACATTGAAATAGAAATCAACTCTGCTTTTTAACACTTCCTGACAACATAAAACTATTAAATTTCTTCTGTTAAATGGACCATTTCATTCGTGTTTGTCCATTTCTACAAACCCTGTAGAAGTAGACATAACTTTCTGTCTATTCTACAAACCTTTTAACACAAAGAGACTCACTGAATATTATTGATCTGTAATGCTGGGTGGTGTTTTCCAGGAAACCAGGTTTCACCAATAAAAGACAAGTAAACACAGTTTATTATTTATTTTTGGGGAGCTGATATCAATAAAAGGTTCCTTTTCTTTTGCTTTCAAATATTCTGTCTGCATCTAGTCTTTCTCCAGTAGATACACACAAATTGTGCACAGAAAGTCCCAGGAGAAAGGGAATTATTTTTTAACTCTCACTTCAGCAAAAAAAGGTAGAAGTCATCTATGCCCACATACATTTCTAAAGCTTTCTCTTACATTTAAATCACGATGTTAATATACACTCAGTGTATGTATATCTCTGAAGGCATGAGTTAAAAGCTCTTAGAAACAATTGAAGTTAATTGGATTGTTCCCATTTGTCTACATTAAATACCCTGCATTTACAGTTCAGTTAATAATCCCTTAGCTAAAGAGCTGGAATGAATCTGTCTAGCACTGCCAAACATTGCTGAATCCACAATGCTAACAAACTAACTAATCGTACAGGAAAACTGGAAATTTTAAATTCTGCCTCCTACTATGGAAACTATTCATTACTGCTGGGGAAGTGAAAATGAGAACCAAGATTGCTTTTGCTTATGGACCCAACAGCACAATCTTTGCTGCCCCATAGGAACAGGCCATTCACTGTCTGTTGCAGGAATAATCTGCACTGCCCTCAGCAGTTTGAAGATTTTGGCAGTTTGATAGTCTAAAGTATAGTCCTGGTGCCAGTAGTTTGCTGTGCTTGCTGTAGGCACTCATTGTGCTCAGCAGGATGGAGCTTGGACACTGTGATATTTTACTCACTAACTTTGGTTGACTTGGGAAAGGATCATAAGGACTGTTTGCTCAAATAATGTCAAAAACATTCCTCACAGTTTGTTGGTTTTTTTTTTTTTTTTTTTACATTCTAAACAGAAGATGTCATGGGCTACTCTAAACAGATCAAACTTAACAGTTATCACTAAAGAGAAAAAGTGGTTTTAAGGTAACTGCTGTGTGTATAGTCCTTGCAAAAAGACATGTTTAATTTAGTTACCGATTTTGTTACCAAAAGGACCCATGCATGAAACCTTGGACCATTACAATTTAGTAGTGCATACTATTTAATTTATCAGTATTTGTTAGGGAAAAGAAAGTACTTTTTACCCCACTAGTCTATGTGAAACCTCTGGTAACTGTGCCCATACCGTGATCTGACTTCCAGAAGGAAAGCTGACTTCCAGTAGGAAAATAAATGAAACTAGAAGTGAGAGTACCTTTTGTCCAATGCTGAGAAATGTTAGGCCTTTATCTGCTGTGCATTTTGTTGCCTTTCTCCAGAGAGCAGGGTTATTGTCAGCAGATAAAGAATTAGAAATGTCATATTGTCCCAAACCTGTCAACTCTCACCTAAGTGGCTGTTGTGAAAATGGAAGCAAGGGCTACTCTGACATTTTGCTCTTAAATTTGCTATGCTTTTTGTAAATAATATATTGTAGTTCTAGACTTGACATTTTTTAGATCTGTTTTATTTTGATGATCATTTTCTATTCACCAGCTTCTGTGTTAAGATACTCAATTATTAAACAGAAAGCATGAAGGCAAAGTTTTTACCAGAAGGGTTTCGAGCCTTCTGCCCATACAGGAGTCGACAGTGACTGTGTAAATATGTGGTCCCAAGTATCACTGCCTGTCTGGGAGTTCTGCTAGATTAGAAGTGATGTGCTGATTTCCTTTCATGCTTCATTCAGTATAAGGATTTTTTTCTATTCTTTTGGGAATCCTTAATGTAACACGCAGAGCAAGTCAGCTGTACTTTCAAAACAGGTACCGCGCTAGCACTGAAAACACGTCAAAATGAAAATGATTTTTCTTATGACAAGTATTTGATTCCACTAATCTTCAAGTGCTGGCTGTGCTGTTCTGGTTTTGTGACTGCTCCATTGCTGAGATGTTTTGAGATTTCCTGCCTAAAATTATGCTCTTCTAAAAATATAGAATGTAAATATGAGAAGATAAGTGGGGCCAGGCACTTTCCTTCTGACAGCCTTTTACATAAATGCTGTCCCCTCAGCTCTCCCATCACCATTTCTCAGAGCTATGCACTTTGATTCTGTCAAAAGGTGTGGTAATGAGAGCAGATATAATTATGTCTCTAAAAGCTGGTGACCACAGTCCAAATTAAATCGTCTTAAAGGATGCTTTGAAAGCTTCAAATAGAGAAGAAACATTTGACTTGAAGTATCTTTATTCTTTCTAAGATCCAAGTTAATGGAAAGACTGTAGTTCTGAACACGAGGCTATTAATATCAGTATTAATTTCTTTAAGGTGTTTCTATTTCAGTATTGCTCAGAGCTTCAAAAGTGTAGGAAGAAATTTCTGTGTTAAAAAGGCACATAGGAGAGCATGCATGTCTGTATGTGTACACATATATTTATGTAGCCATATATAACTAAAGGAAAATCACCCACCTCCACCTTTCAGGAAGAAACTGTGTTGGGTGAATGGTTTTCAAAGCACTTGAACACGGCTGTACATGCAATTATATGGAATATATCAGAAGTGCTGTTTCTGCCTTTGAGATCACAGGAGACCAACAAGGAACAACCCTGTGACCTAGGTACCAGAGTCAGCATTAGATTGGGAAGTTCTGGCCAATGCTGGAGACAAGCCTTGACATTCAATAACGGGAGGGTGCAGTTCTGCCTAGTTTAACCTGCTGGGAACGACTCAGAATACACGACCTCCACCTTGGTTTCTCACTATAGAATCAAATTGTCTTTATGCTACTCAAAATGTAGCAAGAAATGCAGTGACTCAGAGTTAGCACAAGGGCATTAAAAAGGTGATCAGCTAGAGCTTTACCTCTAAACTCCCTGCCCCTCAGTCTGCTGAGCGTTCGTGAGGACAGGGTTGGATTACAGTCAGCTGTACAAAACCCCTTCTCCTCTCCTTTGCCACTTTTCTGAAGTAATTCAGCTCTGTGAGGTAGCTGGAGTCAAGTTTTACAGATAATGGCTCACTGAGAAAATGAGACTTGCATATCATTCATGATGTCTGTGGTTGCAGGAGTGTGGGTTTCTAGATGGGGAAATACTGCACAGGTTGCAGTGAATTACATAGAGCTCCAAGCATGTGCCTTGAAACCAGATGACATGAAGTACATTGGGAAGAGGGGTGGGAGAACTTATTTCGTTCCAGCCTCTATATGAAAATATTATGCACAATTAACTTCATTTTTTCTGCAATGTCCAATTACATGGTTACATGAAGACCAATTTTGCTCTGCTATTTGGGCTGTGAAACTGGGCCTTGAGAGAGGTGGACTGTATGCTCAGCTGTGCCATAAACAAACCCATATAGCTGCTGTAACACCAGCCCCTGCAGTTAGCAAAATTAGTCAGGAAGAAGGTTTTTTCCAGCAGCCAGGGCTGTCCCTAGCAAAGGAAATTACTTGTGCAGGATTCTCAAAGTGATCTCACCTGTCGAGACTGCTGTTCTGGGATCTCTTCTTTCCAGAGAGAGATATGGGAGCAAGATTAAAAAGTTTATTTATCCAGTTGTTGTTTGGGGTTGAGAACAGAATGACAATGAAATAAAAACTGAAATCATAAGTCAATAGGTAGCAGAGAATGCTTTTTCATAAAGTATCTTATTGCTGTAGATGACCCACCCCACCTGTCTGAATCAAAATAACACAAATCCCCCCCAAAAAGCAGCAAGAAATAGAACAAACCTTACCAGTTCACCCAAATGGATGGTGGTTTTTCAGCTGTGTCTTTGTATGTCCTTATATAAAGGATGCATTCACTGCATCCTGACTTGCACTTTTTACAACAATGCTAGAGACATCTTCAAGGGAAAGTGAAGATTAATGTTGATATGTTAATGGCAGTTGTAAATCTTCCTTTGGGAACCGAAAATTTGGATCTTAAAATTACAAATCTTTAGTTCTATTGCAGGAGCTAAATATGATCAATTTTTATAAGCTTGTGGTCTAAAACAAGTCCATATCTTCTTTAAAATTAGGAAGCAATTTGATTATGAGAGCTGTGGAAAATGAATGCAGAATTTTATTTGTACGTACACAGACTAAGAAGCAATGCATTTATAAAGAGAGAATTTAATTTCATTGCAGAGCTTTAGTAGTATGTTCAAGAGATTGAAATTCTATTTGTTGATTAGATTTATCCACAAAACAACTGAGGGAAGTTAGAAATTTGGGATGCTCATGTCTGTTTATCTTTTACCCCTGAGTTGACCTCCTGGCCCAGATGCAAATAGAGCAGTTCTGTTAATGGTAGTGAATCTATCTTAATATTATTGGATTTAGCCTGTTGACTTCAGAGAACTTACTCAGAGGCTTAAAGTTAAGCGTGTCCATAAGTCTTCATTAGGGTCTGGATTGTAGTCATTACCTGTAGAGAGGGAGAACTGATTCATGATCTCAAAGCTCAGGTGGTGGCACAGCCATGTAATGTTGCATTCAGTTCCTTACAGCAGTGTGTCACCCTGGAGTACGACTGTCTGTAAAACAACATGAATTATTAATGCAAATAAAATGGTAAAAGCTGCATGAACTTGTGACATAAGCACGTGAGGTGGCACTGGAGTCGTAAATGCTGATGTTAATGCCAGTGTAACAGCTTACAACTTTCATTTTTCATGTCTTTTACCCGCCCATCCCTCACCTCTGGAGCACTCCAGCTGTCGTGTTCCTGGCTAAAGGCATGGGCTGTGTTTCTCTGTGCCAGCCTTGGCCAGCAGAGTCTTGTCCATTTCAAACATTCTTTTTCTCATGTCTAGTTCTGGTGGGTGGGACACCCACTCCTTTATCCTGAGTGTCTGTTCCATTCCTTACTTCCACGGGGAAAAAAAAAAAAAAAAGTCACTCCTCTTTCCCCTCTAGCATATTTTTTTCCACTGGCTAGAGCCAAACTTGGAGTGTCTCAGAAGTCAGGATGTGTGGAATAATTCCCAGGTTTTTGGCTCTTCCACTGAATAGCTTCTCCCTTGTCCTACACCCACCCTATCCATGGGCTGTGTGTTCATCCCAAGCCTACCAGGATTAGCAGGCAGCTCACCCAGGGTATCTCCAGGGCTGACCTTGTCTCCTGTGTGGATGGGCCTCTCTCATCCACCCGTCTGCACCTACCCTGCCCTCCCTGGAATGCTGCATGACTCCATGCAAGGCATATCAAGGAACCAAAAGCACTTAGAAATGGAACTGGATTTACAGAGTGACCTATTTCGAAGGGAATGGGATTTAACAAGGGACTGTTCTCAGGACATGTGAACATGATATGCCTGCACCTCCGAGAAGACAAAGAATTTCAGGCTGTATCCAAAATGGGAAGCAGAAGAGTGAAACTCTCCTGACATTCCCAGATTCTAGTCGTATTTAAATTCACACATATCTAGCATGCAATAATGAAACTCCTTCAGATTTAAGGGAAATCAAGATCCAGCCGCTGTGATTAATCTTGTGAATAAAAAGGTTTGGGATTAGATATTCTTTCTGTGTGACACTTCAGCAGTATGCTGTTATAAAAGGCACAGCAGGAGTTAGTCTTGAAGTGTCAGAATAGCTTCTTTAGTGACAAAGCATTTATACATGTAAATTTTCAAAGAAAGTTGGCAACCCTTTTGTGGGTTCAATTTGTACCTGTCACTCACTTGCAGATGCAAATTTGAGTTACTTGCAGCTCTAATTACAGAGCTTGATTGTCATCACAAATCAGGTAGTGAGATGTGAAACTACTGAGGTTTGTGCCATCATTTGTTGTTAAAACATGAATGCAAATGTTGCCATCAAAAAGCAAAGTCGGCCAGGGCTTTGCCCTGCTGATAAGTATGAATATTACAAATAAATGCAATATGGAAATAAAAGGAATTTAATGAGTGGGGGTGTTTGTGAATAACAAGGAAAGGAGTGTGTGTGTGGTGAAATCAGGACAGTAAAAAGGGAAATAAAAAAGTAATAAAAAGATTGTTTTGTCTGTTGCAGCAAAGTATGACAATAGAAAGAGATTGTTTTTTCATTTAAGTGTTTCTTAGACCCAGCTGCCTTTTGTACCTTCCAAATTTATCTTCTCAAAGGAATCCTAATTCTTTTATTTTTGCTGAGAGCTTTCTAATTTTCAAATGAAAGAAGATGACTTTATAAAATTATTCATCAGATAACTATTGTCCTGTAACCATCTTTTGTCATTACAGTTCTATATATGCATATATAGAGAGAGTTATATTTTAATCTCAACATATAAGAATTTGATTTTTCTTCACAGAAAATGTTGAGGTGTGAAGATTCTTAATTATAACCCTTCATTAATTTCTTTTAAATTAAAAACTGGGGTTAGGTATAACATGTTATTGTGTCTCAGCTAACATCTGCTAGACAGTGATAATTCAACATAAATTGTTGTTTTTTGGTTTTTTTTAGTTGGAGAATCTGTTGCACAAAAATGATGGTAGAAATAACAAATAATTGATTATTTTATATTTGGAACTGAAGGTAGGGTCTAAAAAGATGAGGTAATTTCACTTCACTGATTTTCAGTGCTTAATTAAGAAATGGGCTAATGAAGAAGGACTAGAAGTAGCTGGTTGGGGGCACTTAGATAAGTTTAAAGATAAATATGTAATATCATATTCCACAGTGTTGCAGCCCACTTGGTGAATTTTCCTGCATGTATCATTTCAGCAGTCAGCCTCAGCCTCGTCTCTTCCCCTTTCCATCGAGCAGGCACCTTACCTCAAAGAATAATTATTACTATGGTGATTTCTAAATTACTGGATCCATGGAGCCTACTTAACCTAATGTAAAAGGTCCTTTTTTTCTTCCCCACTTCCCTCATTACTGAAGGAGAACATTTTGGCCCGAACAATGGCTGTATACATGAGCACTGATTTATTAAGTTTAGAGGATTTGCACTGTTGTTTTACAAAATGGTGTCAACTTGCAGCATGACTCTATTTGATGATGAATAGCTTTCCCAGGCCAAAGAGCTAATGACATCCAGAGCTTCCGTGCCTCCCACACTCCTGCGGTCCAAAAGGCCATGGATAATTTCTGCCGAATCAAGCCCGTAAAGAGAGAATTTATAATCAGCTTTAATGTATTTGGGAGCTAAAGTACCTTAGTCCTTCATCAAAGGGAATGATAAAAACCAGAATTAATATGGCTGGGTTTAATTATTTCTGAGTGCGTAATTACTCTTCAGCTAACTGGACAGGAGGTGTGTTATTTCTCTTTATTTTGAGCAAGGAAAGGCATCTGCAAGCACACAGTAGTCACTAACAAGGTCTAAAAATGCATCATGTTAGTGCCTTAGCATTGATTGCAATACAAATAGAATAAATATTTGAATAATAATTTAACTAATGTAAGAACTATTTTTAAATTAAATGAGCATGGGCTTCGTTAGGGGCGCCTCCTGCACTCAGCATTTCTTCAGCTTTTGTAGCGAGACTGTTCCTTGCCTTTAGGAAACATAAAATGCAATAATCACTTTTTTCCCTTTTTTAAAGTGACTTAGGGGTCTAATTTTCCATTAGCATTAATGAGAGTTATGGGTATGCACCAACATGAGACTAAATGAGACTAAACCTTAGAGAGCGTTTTGGTAAGTAAATCATCTTTGCATCAGCGTTTTAGCGGTTTTAGTATCCCCTTTTTCCTCCATTAGTTATGGTACCTGATTATTTTGTTAATATTTAATATTTATTACATAAACTTTAGCTAAAATTTAGGCTGGCACAATAAGGCAGCATTATCTGTTTGAAGGGTTGTGACTCAAACATAATAAAATCCACTTTTTATAACAGATGCCCATTTTTGAAAGTGAAATGCTCAAAAGGTAAGATTAATTGGGCCTTCACAAAAGGTGAAGAGAAGGCTTCAGTAGAACAACAGTGAAAAGTAACTGGGGACAAAAGACTTCTGGCAATCATAATTCTGTAAAATATTCTTTTTTGTTTAATTGGCTCATAGTCCATTATATCTTAGTATCAATATTCTTTAAATTAGTTTCTGTTACCTGAAAAGAACATTAAAATGATGGGAGAACCCTAAAGAATCGTATATTGGATAAACAGTCAAGTGCTAAAGAAATAAACCTAGTTGAGGGATACATTTAATTTACGAAATCATAAACTATCTGTAGAATATTAATTGAAAGCTGCAGAAAATACCTAAATATTATACACCTACTAAGCAATTTTAGTTCTGATTTATTTTTAGTTAGAAAGGCTATTGCAGCTACATTTTGTAGGTTCCTGCCATAAGATTTTATTCAGTTTATCTGCTTTTGATTTCAGTGTGTTTTCCTGTGTGAGGACTCAAAACATCAATCTTTCTTTATGATCATACAGACACAGCGAGGCTGTTAGTCAGAGTAATCAGTTATCTGGAGAATCAGAAGCAAAAGCCATCCCTTACTGATTTTAGAATGAGAGTTATTGCTGAAAGGGGCGGAATTCTAATCCAGAGCTTCTCTTAATACCACTTTCATGACTTCAGAAAGCGTCTTCAGCATCTGTATGTGAAACAGGCAGCACAGATCATAACAGAGCTCTGCTTCCTCTCCAAGCACTCCAACCCCTTGATGTTGCCCTTTTAGACAGCCCTGTGCACAATGGGTCTTGAGCTGATGCTCATTTTAGGGATTGCCCAGCAATTAAAAAATATAAATTAGGCTTCACAGCACCCCTGGATGTTTAGATAAAGTATAAGGAGGTTCATGCCTGCTGCATGAGGACCAAATTCTGCTTTGGTTTCTTAGACTTGGAGCATTATAATTCCAGGAAGCAGAAAATCTGTCTGAAGATGTATTAAATGTTGTCCATTATATTTGCAGAATGGAGTGAACCTGTGGGAGAAATAATCTCTCATCTCTCTCTTAGCCCCTGTGAGTGGTGCCTGGTGGCTCTGCCACGTGTCCCCACAGGGACGAGTCCTCCTGCTTGGGGGATGTGGCGAGCAGAGCCCTTGTATCGTGAAACAGATCTATAGCTATATTAAAAAGCATGTTTAATTTATGACAACTCAAAAATAGGTCAGCCCCTTTGCAAAAAGGAATTGTCAAGCACTGGAACAGGCTGCCCAGGGAAGTGGTTGAGTCACCATCCCCGGAGGCATTTAAAAGATATGTGACTGTGGCTCCTGGGGACATGGCTTAGTGGTCGCCTTGGTGGTGCTGGGTTAATGGCTGGACTGGATCTTAAGGGTCTTTTCCAACCTAAACAATTCTATGATTTTAAGGAAGATGGTCTAAATTTTTTTTTAATGTTTTTTCAGAGAACCTCAGAACAGTATAAACATGAAAATTATCCAGGATGTTTTTAAAGCTAGCCCCAGCCATGCTTCACCACACTCTAAAATCAGAAATGGTATGAGATCAGACATTTACATTGAGATGGTTGATGCACTTTGTAATTGAAGTTGAGATCTGGAAGCATGATCTACACAAAATACCTCCCAAAGGCCAGCTATTAAAAAAAAAAAAGTAACATGCTTTGTCTCGGTTTCATCTAGAAAATAAATTGCCCATCTCTATGAAAGTTATTTGGGGAAATGTGCGTTGTTTGCCTTTCCAGGTGCTCCTTTGTTTCTTTCTGGTGACTTTTAAAATCTAAACTATGAGAAGCCATTAAGAATGTGTGTGTGTATATAGATATAAATATATACATCCTTGCCTGTGTCTGGATCTCCATTCTTAAGTACACAGCCCTAACCATTCTTAAATTCACTCTTCCTTTTCTCTGTGTTGAAAGCCCACCATGAAATGATTGTCATTCTTTGCATAGAGTTTTTATTTTTCTAATTTTATTCTTGTAGAAGTAAAGGTGCTGTGGTATGAAAATGCTGGGCAGAGAGATATTTGATTGTGTGTGTTTGGATCAGGGCATGTTATCCAGATACCAAATGTTGCAAAGATTATATCCAGGACGTGTAGTAGGAAAAACTTGCATCACCAAGGCTTGCTACTAAACAGAGTGATTGTTACAGGCGTGGCTACACAAATGCTTGTGTTTTATTTATGGTGTATAATTCTAGTGTTCTGTATTTAGAATGAGTTAAAAACTATACTCCTGACTGATGCAGGAATTAAGGTATTGAGCTTTGGTTTTCAATAATATGGTCCAGTTCCTACTTTCACAGTTAAAGTCTCATGGGTTTTTTTTTTCTGTTTCTTAAATCCATGCACCTGGTAAAAACATTTTATGATTTTTTTTAAAAATGCATCACTCAGATACATGGTATTTTGCCTATAAATGACAAGTTTAATGCTGAATGACTAATATCCTGTAAAATAACAGAGAGCTTTTTATATACAAATGTTTTAATACTCCACAGTGCTTAGATTTAATGCATGTCTCTTGCCTACATCTACTGCAAATATCAACACATACTGTTCGTCTCTTTTTTTGTTGTTGTTTTTGTCTATTGCTATTTTATGCATGAGGAAGTTCTTGTTTTCTACTCTGTGCTTGGCTGGCTTTTTCTCTTTTTTGTTACTTAGCCCTGTGTTCGTACTGATTGCTTTTTCGCATGCAAATTACGGAATGCCATGGAAATGAGAGAGCTCTGAAAAAAAAGGAAAGATAATGCTGAGTTCCAACTGTCTTTTGTTTGTGCATAAGTGTGTAAAATATATGACATGGAAATATTTTCAGAATGGCCTTTGACTTTCCTTCTGGTGTATATTTTTATTACTCAGTAAAGGAGTGGGCATTTTTCCCATTGGAAAATATGAGAAATCTATAAATACTTGTTAATAATACAGGTGTTGGGCATGAAGGAATTTTGTCACATCATCCTTTTATGGAGATAAGGGATCATGAAACTGGATGCCTTGCCCAAGCTAAAATTTCGATTCAATACAACCTTTTTGCATGAAACTCTGGCCCCACTGAAATCAATGGCAAAAGTCATTGTCTTCAGTTGGTCTGGGATTTCACTCTTGTTTCTGGCTTACATACGGATTTTCATGTTTCTTTACAAATATCTCAGCAGGTAGTCAAAGGTTTCAAGGGTATCTACAGTTCCATTTAAAAGAATGTGATGAATGTGTCAAAAAACCCAAAAAATCAAACCCGTGCTTATCTTTATATAAAGCATGAGCTTAAATGGTTGAATTTAGAAATGTGAATTAGCATTTGACAGAATGTATTGTTTTAACCAACTGTCAAGACTTTTATTAACCACCTTATTGCATCAAATGCAAGGGGTAATTTGGCAGTTCTTGTCTCCATTATTCCTAATAACAGCAACAGTAAAAACCAATTAAATGAAGTGGATAAATACAGTTTATGGCGGGGTATGCTTTTAGTAAACAAGCTTTGATTCTTCATTTAAAAACAATAAAGCACTGGGCAATCTCTGATTCTTGTGCTAGATGTTTCTAATAGCCATACCCCCTAGGGAAGGTTTTGCTGTAATGTTTGAAAAACTTAATGAAAAATGGGTTGTTATAAACTAAGATTTCCCTCCCTGCAAATGTTTTTCTTGAAACGTCCGTGGGAATTTAATATTCACTGTTTTTTTCCTCAGTCTTGTATATTCTTGAATTGTCTTTTTTCCTCCATTTTCTCCGTTCTTAATCCTAGGTCCCCTTACAAAGAAACAGACAGATGATTTAGGTGATAATGACGGTGCTGAAGATGAAGGTATTTTTTGCCGCCAAACTGATTTGCATGACAAGGATCCCTGAAAATCTTTTTTCTCCCCTCTTTTTTTGACTTCTTGTCTTCTTTTGAAGAGTTTTTTTGTTTTTTTAATTCCCATTTTTGATGTGTTTTGTCTTCTTGCTTGTTGTTATACATATATATTTTTAATTTTTTAAAAGAAAGAATGTTGTTAAGTTCTACGTTTTGATACAAAACAGTAACAATATTTAAAAAGGAGGGTTTTTGTTTTCTTGAAATGGACTTTTGATATGTTGCATCCCACCTTTTGACTGAATTTTGTCCATACTATTTAAACTAACACTCTTTTAAAGTTTCTCTGTACACCTTTTTGCATGTTTTCTAACCCTATGTATTTCACCAAGTACAAAGATGTTTCTTTTTTTCACTGACTGATCTCAGTTTGATAAACGTAGAAAATGTTGTGTTTATAAAAGGAAAAATACAGAAAATTCTTTAAAAGTGTCTCTTAAGCAACTGAATTTCCCCAAATGCCAACCCATCTGCATTTAAACTGCCATGAAAAAACATAAATAAATTAAAGGCTACCCCACCTCCCTCTGGAAGGGAGGCAGCATTGCCTGTTGGTGAGGCTCTGCAGAGCTAAACTAAAACTGAAAGAACCTGATCTCTTCTGTTTTCTGCAAGCATACAAAGATGTTGATCTGCTTGAGCTGACCCTTAGAAAACCCTATTACCAAGTAAAATCAAAAGTTTGAAATGTCAAGCATATTATTCTGTTCATAAATTATGTCTGTTGATCATGAAGCTATGCAGATTTGATATTTTTTCAGGGCTATGAAAATGGTAACAAGGGGCTCTTTTCCTGAGCAGTCTCATCCCTTCAAGTAGATGTGCTTCAGAATTCTGAATCTTAAACACATACTTCATATGTTTTATGGTCAATGAGTAAAACAAATTACCATACAGGACTGGTGGAGGTGCTGCTTGCTTCTCTGTTAATATTTGGGGTGGCAGGGGGAAGTTGGCCAGGTACTAAAATGAAACTTAACTTGTAGACTGAAAGGCTCTTAATGAAGAAGTTTTTCATCACACAGAACATCAACTATTTAACTTAAACAGAAGCACTCAGTCTTTTCAGAAAAGATTAAGGAAGGCAAACTTGAGCATTTCACTTCTCACCCAATAATTGAACACAGCTTTTGTCACAATTTTATGTCTGATTTATGATCCTCTACTGGATCTGTATGTTAAGCATATGAATAAAAGCCGACCAGCTGGCCCAAAATTCACAAGATTTGATGATTTTGATAAATTGAAAATTTCCTTTGAAAGCTCTCGTGGTAGTTTAACCCAGCAGGCAGCTAAACAGCACAGAGCCAGTCATTCACTCCTCCCCAGCTGGCTGAGGGAGAGAAATGGTGAAAGAAATATAAAAGTAAAATTATTAATTGAGATAAATACAGATTATTATGTCAGAAATAAAATGAAATAATAGCAACAATAGTGATAAAAATATGAGAATATGGAAAACATGTGGTGAACAGAGCAATTGCTCATGCCCCCTGGTCAATGTTCAGTAGTTCCTGAGCAGTGACCCCCAGCCAGCTTCCCCCCAGGTTACATGCTGAGCATGGTGCCATAGGGTTTGGAATATCTGGAATATCCCTTTGGCCTCTTGGGCTCAGCTGTCCTGGCTCTGTCCTCTCCTAACCTCTTATGCCCCCCCAGCCTACTTGCTGGTGGGGTGAGGAGCTGAAAAGTCCTTGCCTTAGTGTGAGCACTGCTCAGCAACAACTAAAAAATCAGTGTATTATCAACATTATTCTCACCCTAAATGCAAAAATTAACTCTATCCCGGTTGAAATCAGGGCACAAATTATTCAGAGCTACTTATGACAATTCTGATCCTCCAGGCTTTATGAAGGCAGGACATTTTTACATGAGTCCATGACAGAATATTGCAAGGGACGTTCTTGTGAATTGTCAAAGATCTGTGATAGTGAATTAGCCACTGCAAAAGTTACTCTGTCTTGTTTTAACAATATGTTTTAAGAAACCATCTGAAACTTGGGCTATTCACCCAGTGGGCCTTAATAGCTCTCCTAAATTGCTGTATAATTGCCAAGACAGATGCTAATGACATTAGGTTTGTTGAATCCTTCTCTGCTTAGACAGACTTTAAAGAGACTCCTCAGTTTGCTGAAATTCAGCAGAGAGTGGTTGCTGTCAGAAAATGCTTTGGTAGGTAGGATCAGATGAGGGGAGGG
>VZTH01009539.1:169170-233214 GCA_013397815.1 Aleadryas rufinucha | reverse complement strand
TATGTCAGAAATAAAATGAAATAATAGCAACAATAGTGATAAAAATATGAGAATATGGAAAACATGTGGTGAACAGAGCAATTGCTCATGCCCCCTGGTCAATGTTCAGTAGTTCCTGAGCAGTGACCCCCAGCCAGCTTCCCCCCAGGTTACATGCTGAGCATGGTGCCATAGGGTTTGGAATATCTGGAATATCCCTTTGGCCTCTTGGGCTCAGCTGTCCTGGCTCTGTCCTCTCCTAACCTCTTATGCCCCCCCAGCCTACTTGCTGGTGGGGTGAGGAGCTGAAAAGTCCTTGCCTTAGTGTGAGCACTGCTCAGCAACAACTAAAAAATCAGTGTATTATCAACATTATTCTCACCCTAAATGCAAAAATTAACTCTATCCCGGTTGAAATCAGGGCACAAATTATTCAGAGCTACTTATGACAATTCAGATCCTCCAGGCTTTATGAAGGCAGGACATTTTTACATGAGTCCATGACAGAATATTGCAAGGGACGTTCTTGTGAATTGTCAAAGATCTGTGATAGTGAATTAGCCACTGCAAAAGTTACTCTGTCTTGTTTTAACAATATGTTTTAAGAAACCATCTGAAACTTGGGCTATTCACCCAGTGGGCCTTAATAGCTCTCCTAAATTGCTGTATAATTGCCAAGACAGATGCTAATGACATTAGGTTTGTTGAATCCTTCTCTGCTTAGACAGACTTTAAAGAGACTCCTCAGTTTGCTGAAATTCAGCAGAGAGTGGTTGCTGTCAGAAAATGCTTTGGTAGGTAGGATCAGATGAGGGGAGGGATCTCAGTCTGCTGAGAACGAGTGTCCATGTCAGGGAAAACCTGTCTCCCTCTCTGACAGTTGCAGGAGAGAGAATAAGGACTGTAAGAACACAGCAGTCAAACTACAGGGGAAGAAGCACATTTACAACACTAATAAATCTCTGTAATTTATAGGACTGGGATTAATTTTCTCTGGCGTACAAGTGACAGTTTTGTTCTCCTTTCCATGCCAATAGAAGAGTGCAGGCAGTAATTAGAGTTTTACTGCTTCCGAGAGGCACAGAGAGACAGGGAAAATTTAAATTTTTATGATCACTAGACACCCAAGACTACTGGGATGTCTGCTGGGTTGATAGAAGCCCTGTCTGCTGAGACCCTGCATTTCCCAGTGGAGGAGCAGGATCAGATGTCCTGCATTTTTGTGAACCTGCTCTTCTGTATTGAAACTCTAGCACTTGTTGCATGTGCAGAACTGAAGAGTTCACAAACTTAGCCATATGTATTTGGGTATGAGTAGCAGGAAAGAGAGAAGCCAAGCAAAAGGTCACCCTAGCTGTCTCGTTTTCTGCTAACCTGTCCATCAAAGCCTTCACTTTTTGTAGTATGGTAGATTCTAGGCACTGTAAAATCCTACAAATGAATAGCTGTGGAAAAAATAAAATAAGTGTTAAACTGAATGAATGGTGAAATTGGAATATTAGGGAGACTGGGCTATACATGGTGCAAAACAACTGTATCAGATAACCATGGAATCCATGATATATAAACAATACCCCGTGATTTCTAAAATGCCCAGGATGGTCTCTATACTAAAAAATCCAGAGATCTCATGTCTATTTATTGTATTACATCTTTCTGAAGAAAGATCTTCCATAGCAGCTTCTAGCAAGTGTCTGGAGAGCATTTCATGTTGTGCCACTCAAATATCTGAGTTTGATTAGAAGATTTCATTTTAGAACAGTGTTCTATAATCCTACTCCCATGAGCTGCTGCATGTCACTACCACAGTATTGTGGTCCAAACCTTGCCAGCACAAGCACTGGAATCAGTAATCAAACTTGGATCTCTGGTATGTGCTGCAATCAGTAGACCAGGCTTAATTAGATCATTTTTCATTTTTGTTTTCAAAAGACCCAAAGGCAGTAGTGCACATTACCAGCTAATGATCTGCAAATTTGCTGTTTAAAAAATGAAGGTGTTTTCAAACTCTGTGAGTGTGAAAAGTCTGAAAAGTCAGAAACAATATAAATGCCTTTTTTCCCCAGTCTGGATGCATTCTTGTTTCTGTTTAACCCTTTTGTGCCTACACTTCCATTGCTTACCTGTTTTCAGTAAGTATTGAACAACGTGAGCAGACACCAAAAACAAGAGTGGCAAAGCCACTTGCAACTGCTGAGCGCTGGGGCATTTTCTTTTTATAGCAGTGGTGGATTTGCCTATTTGCTGCCCTGCAGGTATGCGATATCTAGTGTAGATGCAAGGTTTAGCTTCAAACTGCTCAGCAGTTACACAAAGTGTACCTTCCCCAGTCTGGAAACAAGGCTTAGTTTTAAAAAGTAAAATATTTTAATCTTAGTATCTTGTCTTAGTTTAAATTTGGCCAGGTAATAATTTAACTTTAATTTGGCCATAGCGAAAATCAGTGACTCTTATGCACCCTTAGTTCCTATCCACTAAAATCCTAAGCATGACTTAAAACATGGCATCACAAATCACTAACCAGCCAATGTACTCTGGGATCAGAACTGGACTTCTAAGTAGTTAGTGTTGTATGAAATATCCATGAAGGATTGCTCACACAAGAATTCTCATCCACTCCTCTATCATGCACACCTTGCCTGGCACATCAATCTGTCAATCTTAAATCCTTATTTAGTCCCCGGTGCCATTTGAGCATCTCTCATTTTTTAATGTATTCAGCCTCACAGCATCCCTCTGCCATACAGGAATGCTGCTATTCCATTTTTAGAAAGGAAGAATACAGATGCTAAGTCTGAGGAATGCAGACACCATGTCTGTTGCTGAGAGTACATGTCTCAGAAGCGGGGTCTGCACTGTAGTTGATAGATGCTTCTGCTCTTCCCTCCTCCCTTCCAATTTCTCCTGTGGAAAAGGAGACAGATTAGGAGCAGATGTTGCTGTTTGCTCACAGGCTGTAACTGTGATGATTCTGATAATTCAGTCTGGTGCTCTGTCTTGTATGGGCTGTTGGACTTCATCGACTGAAGGAAGTTCTTGGTCCAGAGCATGTTTTAAATCAAAAAAGCCAAAAATCCACTCAAATTTTAAGTTGTTAATGATGCAGAATTCATCTGCAAATCCCTTCTTATGCTTAGCAGACTGTAGTGCCATTGGCACGAAGGAGAGCATTGCAGAATTGAGGTTCTCCAGACCCCCCTATCACTCCATTGGTACTAAAGCACACTGCGGTGCCAAGTTTAGCATTTCATCTCCCTTCAGCTGTCATGGGAAGAAAGAGGGGGAGCAACACTCCAACCAGTCTGGCACTGGTTGCACGTTTTTGGATTTTGGAGATCAGCAAACAGCAGAACACATTTGTCTACCCTGCAAAGCAGCCTTAATTATAGCCTTTAATGAATGCCAGCCAGGCTGGGGCAGCACGGATCTGACCACTTCGAGTGGGCTCGTTGACTGATGCACGTAGCCAAATTCATGATTCCTGTTCCTCCTGTCACCCATTCATGTTAGCTCCATGATTTCCACTCTGAAGTACAGCTCCCAATGCCACTTGCACATTAAATCGAGCCGATTATATTTTCCCTTACACACTGACACTCGGTTCAAATTGTGTCAAATTTTTGTGCTGATGTTATTAATACTTGAAAACATGCATAATAAAATTCTGACAGACCTTTAATTTAAGTACCTCTTTAGGGCTTCATTTTACTTTCAGTACTGCCAAGCGTTGCTTGTACAGTGAGGAGTCTGTCAGCTTTTGGATTTCTAACCATCATCCTTTAATAATTTAAAATGACTGCCTACCTGGCTATTGAGGTCCTACTCTAATGGGAATCTGCTCCAGATGTTTACCTGTAAAAGCTTTGGCCTTTTTCATTCTAGGATATACATTCATATAGCCTTCCATCAGTATCTCAAATAATATTTAGATAAAGGTGGTTAAGGGTTTGAGAGTGCACAAAATGATCCCCTGGTTTGACAGATAGGAAAACAAACAAAGAGAGAGAATTCTATTTGTCTGAAACCTGATGGATGCAGGCTGTATTTTAAAATAGAAAACATATCTGAAACTCCTAAAAGAAGCTGAATAGTCACTTTAATAGTCTCAGGACGTCTAGTTTTATATCTTATTTTAAAAATGTGCCAATAATGGATGTTTGCATATTAGGAGTGAGTGCACTAGTTTATTAAATGGTCGTGCATCTATAAGGCATCTGATGGATTTGAACTGAAAGGTTAAAAGGCTTTAAAATGATTAAGAGTAGCAATGCTCTACTTAAATATTTTTGACAAAAGCTTATGGAGGAGTTATTCACACATCCACATAACATTCTATGGAGGGCACACATAGGTTTTGCACTAACCAGTCTAAAAGTATTCCACTGTTCTACTGGAAGTGCTCTTTCATGTTCAAAACCCAAGATTTGCTTAACAATCTGCATCAAGCTGTCACAATTTTTTATGCCATCTAGAAAAGCAATGCTTGTGACATTGGTGATAAACTAATTATCTTTTTGTGTGAAGTTGTCTCCAGGTAGGCTTTCTTCCTTTCCCATTTTGGTTGTTCCCTGCAAATTATGCTTGTTAAGTCAGGTGGCCAATTCATAGCAGCTTCAAATAACTGAAGCTATAATTATGTTTTGTTATATATGACAATTGTGACTGATATTCACAGTCAGACCTGGTTCCCTATTGTGTGATATAACAAACAGAATAAAAGAAAGCCCTATTCCTAAATTGTCTGCAATGTAATTAAGGTGAGACATAAAAAGTAGATGCAACAAACATTAGAAAGGTACAGAAGAGAAGAGATAATAGAAATAATTATAAGAAAGTTAATGTATATGTAATATAAATAAGGTTATTCTCTGCTGTACAGTAAGGTCTACTTAGATATTTATGAACTAGCAATTTAAAACCAAACAAATCACAGCACTCAAAAATGATCTTCTGTGTGACTGAAAACAGAACTGCATTGAATTTGAGAAGGATTTTTAACAGTGCTATCCTTGCATATGTCTTTGAAAAGATGAATGTGTCCATTTTTAATTAAAGCAAAACTTAATAAAACGCAAAAAAAGTGCAGAACACAACTAATTTAAATCAGTCTATAAAGCCACACTTGGTAGAAATGCCACATTTACATCTAAAGTTTTCAGGTTCAGAATGAGCTACAAACACAAATAACTATTAATCTGCATCCATGAATAACTATTAATCTGCATATGGAAGTGTAACTACAGTGTCCTGAGACCACTTCTGCACAGGCATAAAAAGAACTGACACCAGACTGTAGGAAAAAACGAAAGATGTTACCATTTATGGTCAGGTTTTGAAAAGTATCTGAGTACCAAAAATAGCAATTATTTACTTCATTAGGTTGGACACTGAACTTCCATAATCACTTTTGAAAAGTGCATCTTTCTGCCACTTTTATGCCAATACAGATTTATATCCTCACAGAGTATTATCTTAATTCTTCCTCCAGTTTAGTTTTAAAGGATGAGAGTTTTCATGGAGGAACATTTTAAGGTAGGAATCAATTCGTGATTACAGTCTGGTTTTTTTGCTCTCTGCCTTTGATCTTATCATTTCATAACCTCCATTGCTAATAACGTGTACTTAAACAACACTGTCCTGGCTGAATATTTGCACCTTTCAAATATTCCTGTCTCTAGACTGCAACCGATATGAAACCACTGACCAAAATGCAGTGATCTTTCTTTTTCCCATGAAGAGCTCCATAGCTTTTGTATAATCCATAGCCCAGAGTCCCAGCAGCCTCAGCTGAATGCTGCATTCCCTTACTGATGTCTCCAGCACTAGATTACTGCCCAAGACACACAGATGCATAATTTTTCTTTTGTTGGAGGGATTCCTCTTAAGACTGATGACTTTGGCAAAGCAGCACGAGGAAAATTCATTCTGCATGTCATTTGCTCTGACATGGCACAGAGGCAGAGCTGAAAACTGGCCTTCCTTTATCCACCTGATCTGTAATCTTTACAAGGATATTAGTAGTAGAAAATAACAGTATAGTAGAGACAGAAATTACTCAAAGAATAACTTCCTTATATATGAGATTTTATTCATGAATATATGCTTCCTTTCTCAGATAAAGGACACCCATTCTTTTCTAAATATCCCAGTATTATTTTCCAGATATACAGGCCAGTGCTACCAACATTTCATTGCTGTTCACGGTTGGTGCTCTGTAATTCTATGTAATTTTAATTAAAGAAGAATTCTGAGACAGTCTCCCCCTGTGTTACCATCAAGCATACAATTAACTGTGTACAATTTCTGCTGGGAACAGTCACACAGTGATTTCAGATTAATAATTTATTATTGCTTCCATATTTGTATCCAAAAAAAAAAAAAAGGCAGCATACACTAAGAAAAAAGCATCTACTGAAAACAGGATATGAATTTGGAAAGGCTTTTTCCTCAGTGTAAATTTCAAACCTGAGAAGCTCATAACTCCATCCTATGGACAATGAAGATAAATAATCTCTGTAGCTTTACACTCTGAAATTTGCGTGTTGGAAAGCCCTCACTAAAAGCTCAATCAAGGAGAGCAGTACAAGCAATTTCATGCACAACCTTTCATCGTCTCTTCGCTCCTGAATAAGTGATTGTTCTAGTACTTCCAATATTGAAGATCCAATTTCTGATCTTGACTGTTCTGGCATTTTCTTCAAATTAGAATCAATATCAAAATAATAGTAGCAGTTGGCTTTCTATAAAAAGGCACATCTGTGCGGATGTTTCTCAGCAAATTCCAAAAGCAGGGCTTTCAGTGGAACTGCCCTCACCACTCCTTACAGCGCTTCAGAAACAATTCTCACAGTTCTGCAGAGAGCTTGCTTGAAAGCTTCTTAACTAAGATCCTTCAGAATCAAAGGAATAAACAATAGATCTGAGGTTTCTTCAAGCACTGAAGGGAGCAATCAGGGAAGTCACTTGAATACTGTCATAATGACAAAAAAAAGTGTCTTTGAATCAGAATATTCAGAACAGTTCCTCACTGGAAAATTTCCCTGTGCTCTCTTGCTACTGTTTTTCTTGATTTTGAGGGACTATTATGGCATATTATGATTTGGGTGGTGGAAGAGACACAGGCACCCAGTAAATGAGATCAAAATGCAATTTACTCAGATGTTAGAGTTTAAATTTACACCTAAACTGATTTATTTCCTGTCCAACAGAAAAACCCCAACTTTTAAAGACAAATCAGTCCATACTAACTGTTTTGAATTGGTACTCAGGAGCAATTCTCCTCATGAGGAGCAGCACTGTTCATGTATTTAAAATTTTGTTCTGAGTAGATGCATCCATTTGCAAATAGGACTGTTTGGGGGTGGAGGGATACCTAAATCAAAACTCAAAACAGTGTGACAATATCTAATTTTGTTGTCGGAGAGAATGGCAGAGCTTCTAACATTTAAAAACTGTTCCCTGCCTTTGATGTCACTTTTGAGAATCGTACAATTTTTTTGAATACAGGATGGGGATTTATTAGTATTGTTCCAGGTAGTTAGTTTTTCAAATATTTAGTCCTTTTCATGATTTAGGAAACTAAGAAGTACCCATGCACCTTAACCTTCAGGCTACTCAAGTTATCAATAATCTTAATTCAAGGTCTAAGTGTTAAACAACTTTCAAGCACTTTTTGAGAATTCATGCTTCAGACCCATCCAAAGACAGCTGTTTGTACACCCTTTTCACAAATTAGTGTACTGGAAGAAATCAACACTTTTATGTATGAACAGAAACCTTATTTATCTTAATATGTTGGATTTCCCTTAGCTAAGTGAACAGAAAGCTGCTGTTACCATTTTCAATTCCTTCCTGCTTTGCAGAGTGTTTCAAAAATAGGAGTTTTAGTTATGAGCAAGCCACAAAGAAACACTTATGCCCACCTGCCCATTTCCTTATGTAAAAGATGTTGCTTGAGAAACACTTCGAGAAAAAAATAACCTCACTAAATTAAAAAAAAAAAAAATTAAAATATTGCATATTGCATGTATCTTCTTTGGTGCTTTCTTGAGATAAAATGTCTCTTAATATTTTTTCCAGACATTCGGGACAGTGGGGGACCTAAGCCTGTGATGGTGTATATTCACGGAGGGTCCTACATGGAAGGCACTGGAAATTTATATGATGGCAGTGTTCTAGCAAGTTATGGGAATGTGATAGTCATCACAGTCAACTATCGCCTGGGGGTACTTGGTAAGAAGCTTTCAGCTTTCCACTAATCCCTGCTATCTGCAATGCAATTCATATTATACATGAGAATGTACTTTAAAAAAAAAAAAAGGCGGAAGAGCAACTACAAGCTTTTATGAATTTTCTTTGTCAAATATAAGGTTTGTATTCTGGGGATGAGATATAAAGACATTGCAGGTATTTTCTGGAAGAGCCTGCTGTCATGCTACATGAAACAGGTATTCCCATTGCTGAGCTGTCCGGACAGAAGAGTTTCTCTTTTTCTTTTTTCTTTTTTTTTTTTTTCGTTTTGTTTTGTTTTGTTTTGTTTTGTTTTGTTTTGTTTTGTTCTGTTTTGTTTCTGTGAATAACACTGATGCTTTAATTCATAGACAGGTAAATTAATTTTTAAAAAACTTTTAAGTCATAGAGGGTAGGGTTTTGTATTGGAATGAAAGAGACTAACTTTTGAGTACCATGATTTTTTCATGCTTGAAAAAGTGAAGGATGTCATGAAAACATCTTTTTACCTGTTTGTTTTGAGCTTCATTGTGGTTTTGAGAAGTGTTATGGGTGTCATTCAAATACCTCTAGTATTTCTTTTCCAGATAATGAATTGCAGAATGAAAGAGTTACCTTTGATTGTTTCAAATACATTCAATAGAATGTGCTCGTGCTGTTGGTAGAGGTGTGTGGTCTCCCTCTTGGACTTTGTATTTGTGGAAAAAAAAAAATTTACTTGGCCATTTGCTCAGTGTGGTCACGTGCATGGCAAAGTCCACCAGCCCTTGAGACAATATGATTGTTGGGGGTGTTTTCTGCATTGATTGTAGGGGGTGGTTTTCTGCGTCGTCTACCAAAATATCACGTGCTAAGACTCCTGATAGCTGGATCCTGGGATATTAAGGAGATCAGTACAGTAACTTCAGAACACTTATAGGTGTAAGAGTGTTCCCTGCAACACCTGAAGCGGTGTGACAGACCAAGTGTCATTCACAGCAGAGAGTTTGTTCTGAACACCAGTCAATTTTATTTTCAAATATCAGCTACTCTGCTTTACTTTTGGGTTGTCATTTTTTGTTCGTTGTTGCTCTGTTCTTGGTGTTTTGAATTCAGTTAGCACAGTCCCCAAAAGCCTCGGTTCTGCTTTGCTCATCTGGGTAATTATCTTCCAACAGTTTCATTTTTGTTAAAAATTTGACATCCTAGTTTCAGGGGGAGGTAATGGATTTTGACTTTAGATTTTGGAACTTATTCTACCACAACTGTGTTTTACAAAGAATTGAATGACTTCCAGAAAGATCATAACTATTATTGTCTGGATCTATTTCCTTGGTATTGGAGATTTCATTCATGATGTACCACTTTAATTAAGGAAGCTCTGGTATTTTGTATGTTTTTCTTCCTCCTGTTTTTCAGTTACATGATGACTTCAAGTCCTGGGCACATATTAGTACAGCAGTTAATAATCTGTTACCTGTGCCTCTAATCAACATTTCAGTTTGACACCAGTGCCTGTCTTTGATGTCTCAAACAACATTTCTCTTTATTACATGCCAGTTTAAAAGAAAGTATCTATTATCTGAAAGGGCTGTTTATTTTTATATTATTTAATTTTATTCCTAAGTCATTAGTAATTGCAGTGTTTAAAAGGGCTAGTTGCTTGAAAGATGAAAATTAATGCACCTTTGTTGATGATAATGGTTTTTCCACTTCCAAATTAACACTGATCCCTGAGACAGCCCACAGATACCATCTCACTGAGCTTAGGAGGATTTCATTTTTGTTCATGCTTTTGTGATTCTTTGGGCTTTGTGGTCTTTACTGAGCCTCAAGGGTCAAAGAGATAATTTTGTTTTAAGTGGGACCTATTACAGTAAAACCTCTAAAATTCACAGCAGAACCCAGTGATTTGGTATGAATACTTGATATTATTTTCAAACTAACTAAAATAACCCTGTGTCAGGTTTGCAGGGTTTTCTCAGTAAAACCAATGCTGTTTATGTAGAACTCATACACATCTATTGTATTTGGTGCAATGCCTATCTGTCGTGGATTAAATAAATAATGATGATGTATCATTAAATAGGTAGTAGAGAAACACAGCAGAAAAAAAAAAAATCTGAAAAGAAAGTTTGGGCAGTTTAAATTTTTCCTGCCTTTCTTTCTTTTCTGATCTACAGATACCATCAGAGTAGGACTTTGCATGATCATAGTAGATATCAGCTTTTAAGTTCGATGTTTTAAACCCCTTGTTCCTCCTTGTTCCAGGAGAATTTTACCCTTTGCAGTCACATTAAGATATGGTTTTACAAAAACATAGGTGGCAAATTCTCAACTTCCCGTACCCGATCATATCCCACAAGGGGAGAGGTCCAGCTCCACTGACTGGTGCCTGATGTGCAAAATGCCTCGCTTTACAGGCAGAAGGAATATTTAAGGAATTATTTATCACATGAGAAGATGTAGGGACAAAATGAGGTCTGTCTTCTCCCTTTTGTGTGAGCTTTATTGGTCTGGTTTCTTGTATCAGTCTTTTGTGGATCTGTGTCTTTATGTAGGGGATCTCCGTGAGTCGTCTGCCATTGTTTCACCAAGATGTTGACTTTTCTTAAATAAATAAACTGATAAATTATTATCATTCAATAAATGTTTAGAGCTGCAATTGCAACATTTTCTTCCAGACCAATCGTGATGGGACTGGGGATGTATTTTGACATTAGGTTCCTCACAGTGTTGCTATTAAGTCCACAGTAGACAGCTTTTGATGCAGTTCAGATTATTTTCCTGTTTATTCTGAGTTGAAAGGTCCTTTGTTTTATGGACTAATCTGCTCAAGGAGCTGCATTTTGTAGAGATGCAAGGTTTACTTCTAAATAAAACATTAGAAAATGCTTAAAAGTGAAATCCATTTGGTAAAGAGAAAACAATAATAAAAATTAAAGAAGGATGGAGCAAGTGCATTTAAAATTACAAAAAAAACAAAACTAAACCAAAACCAAACCAAAACAACAAAATAAACCAGACACACAATCCAACAAAAACCCAAAGCCCTGGTGAGTTCCCTGGCCCAATTTTGTCTTTGAAACAAGTCTGAGAACGAAAGTCTGTTAGAAACTGTCCTTAGATAAAGATGATGGAAAACAGAACTGTTTGCCCTGGGAAATTGGGGACCACTGAATAAGAAGCTATTGGAAACAGACTATTTATGTCTTCTTTAGATTCTTTTTGAATGCAAGTCTTGTGCAAGCAATTTCACCAAGAAGGAATACTGCAGAACCGGTCTAATAGCCTTGAAGGACAGTGCAGATATATTTTTATGGCTTCTTTTTGGGAAAGGACAGATATGAAGACAAGTTTGGATTTTAAACTCAGCTGATTTGCGGTGTCAAATGTTTACTCAAAATATATCCATTATATTTATACCTGGTAAAAAGCAGGAGCGTTTTATTTAGTTTTCATTAAGAAAATGGAAAAAGATTTATAAAAGGAGTCTATTCAATGTCCAGAAAGGACCATGATGGACAGATTTGTTAGTGCTGTTTTCTGTGTTCTTATGAAAGGTTTATTTAGAGAAGGAGAATGCTTTGGGTCACCATTGGCTACTGCTGCTTTTAATTTCAGTAGCAGAGAGAAAGGAGAGAGCTGGTTTATGCTAACTGGGAATTTGTTTCTTCATTTTATTAATTTATACTCTTTGCTCTTGATTATCTTTAAGCCACAGGACTTTAATAAAACTTTAATAGAAAAAAAAATTATTGAAGCTCACAAACTGAACTGGGGGAAGGAATAATGACTCAGAAGAAACTGTATACTGAGCACTGCTTTAAATTTCTGATTTTTTCCTCTTGAAGAGGCAGTAGTTGTCCCTACAGCAACAGTAAATTGTTATTCCAAGGGTCTGGGGCTAAAGGTGGTAATAAACAAAAAGAAAAAATGGTCTTTATTTCGTATTTTCTGTTAGGCATTCTGAATAATGTCTTCATTGGGAAGGCAAACATTCTAAACTTTTAGACCAAAATTCATGTTAAAATGGAAGCACACCCGTGAGTGAGATTGTCTTTGTTATGCCTTCTTTAATTATATGAAATTTTCCCTTTTGAGGAAGGTATAGGAACTATTACTGTCATTTAGTCTTGCATTTATACTGTCTCTGAGAATATTGACTGAGATTACTGAATAGAAAACACTTATTCAGGTGTTCCACCACTTCAAATTTTTTTTTTTGCCAGTTAGTACTTTTAATGGTACAAGTAAAGTCACTGCAGCAGACTGAAAGCTCTGCTAACATTATTCAGTACATTATTTCCCAAATAACTGCACTGAAATCAATGGGGCTCTTCAGTCCAGGCCCTTGTGACAGAGCCTGGTTACCTGTAATTTGAAGTGATGTGATGAGGAACAAGGGTACTGGAAAGGTATTTGCTCCTCTTGCACAGACCTGCTTCTGAGAAAAGCTGTTCTTAGAAGTCTGTTGTGTTTTCCAGACCAAAACTCCCTTTTTCAGTAGTGTGTGTTGTGACCCAGATGTGCTGGGCTGCAGCATTCATGCCAAATAAAACACAGATTAGTGACAGAAAACAGAACAAAGCAGAAAATACCATCACAAAAGCCCTTTCTCAACTTTTTTAGTGACTGTTGGAGCTTTATGGATAATGTAGTGACAGAGGATGAGTCTTACCATGCTGTAAAATGTTTTGTTGCTGTGTGTCTGGATACATTAGGAAAATACCTCAGGTTTGAACATGCATTTGCTGCTGTGCAGAATGATGCCAACCTGCAATCTCTTATTGGCCAAAGAGGTGCATGGAAATGAGGACACAGCCCTGCAGTAAGTGTTGGGCCACCTGTGCCAAGCCCACAGTTTCTGCCCTCATCCATCCTGCCCTCAGCAAGGAGTTGCACATTCCCAACAGGCCAAAAGGAATAAAGCACAACCTTTTCTTTATGAGCAAGGTTATGTGCATCAGTGCCGTGGTAATTCCAGAATGCAGCCTGGTGAACCTTTTCATGGGATGAAGAATTATCAGCTGACCATTTGCAGGTCACAGAGATGAGAATATATTATAATGAAAGCTGCTTCAGAACAACTTGGAAGTACTTGCCTATTTCAGGAGTCTAATTCCATTGGGATTGACTAGAAGGTACTTTCTTGTTTTGTTTTAATACTTTTCTCTTTTAAATTAGAATAACATACCACAATTTTCCCCCTTGCTTTCAAATTAGATCTACTTTTTTCACTGTTAATCTGATTTCTCAAACTAATTTACCCTAACTTTGGTAATTATTTACTTTGTATTGTTTCCATCACATAGTTTGGATGGGTTTTTTTACTGCCTTGCTCATCTCTTTATTTTGACAGCACTACTGAAAATACTAAAAAGAGGATGTCTGCAAAATATTATTCAAAATAATGTATAAAATTTAGATATAGCACTTTCAAATATTGCTTCATATCAGATTAAAAAGATTTGGTCAACTTCATAAAGACATTGTGATGGACTAGTGTTCTGTTTCACTTAAGTATTTTTGCAAATATAACCTATTATGCTCTTATTCTGCAACCTGGAGAGTTGTCTCTCCTGAAAAGAAGCCTTTTCACTTCAGTAAAAGGAAGCATCTCATGGCATAGTGGCTATTCAGTGAAAGTAACAGTGCAATAAGAAGGTTTATGTTAGTTAGATATCAAAGGAGATAAAAAATGTACAAAGACTCTTTTTCCTACATTGCTTAGACTGTGGGGTTTTCTTTTATAGTTCACAATTTAATATCCAGTAAAAGTGGGAAAATGTTTGATCATTAGCTTTGGTGACAAGCACATCCATTATCTTTTTATGAAACCTTAAAGGTACTGTCAGGAGATGGCATTTTATTCCAGCCTTGCTGCACCTCTAAAGGGTCTCTGATGAGCCTTTTTTCTATTATCCATTTCCTAACATGTTTGAGTAAAAGCGATGAGCAGAAGATTATATATTATTGCCTAATTAAAAGTACATTACATTGAAAGTAAAGATGGAAAATTAATAGCAAAACACATCAAAATGTGCAGTCAAAAATCCTTCAAAGTTTCTGAAATGGAAGAACATGCAGGGAATGTTAATCTAGAAACATGTTCAGTGACCCCTGGCAGCTTCATAACAGTTTTCCTTTAGATAAAAATGAAATTTTAATATTTTAGGATTATGCAGTAGAGAATGTGTCCAGAAGGCCTGATCTGATCCCACCTTAGCCTGGGGCATCACGGAGTCTTGGTATGAAGCCCTCCAAATGAATTTGATTCTAGATAAATAGAAGGAGTTAAGATAGAAGGAGTACTGCAGTTATCTATTCCCCCTGGTGCTGTACTTAACAAGGGCTGATTTACACATACTTAGAATTCTAAAAATGTATTAGACAATTCTTATTTAATATAGCAGGTAACCTCGGGGCAGCCCAGCTTGCAGGAGGCCCAAGCATGGCTCATCTAGATTTGCAGTGTCCTAATTTCATAGGTCCATTAATAGAATTAGCATTCAAATCTCAGCCCTGCTGTAATTAATGATATTTTAGTGGGGATTATTTTTGAGTTGGTGCCAGCTGAAGGGAGGTGGGGTATGCAGAGAAAGGAAGATCACCACACTTGAGTCTGTACCACCAAAATGACAAAATGGATGTGTGGTAAACAATGGGTTATTCACTGGAGATGTTTAAAGGGTCAACTGCAGAGCACAGCAGGCAAGATATTTATGAAATGGGAACCCTGAATAAACAGTGCACTCTTAAAATGAACCATTTCTTTTCTATTTGTGCTTTTTCTAGCACAGCCAATTGACATTATCCACCTGCTTGGATAGATGCATACACACACCCACTTCTCTATTTTTTAGGGCACAAAGGCATAATTTTATTTGCCATTGAATAGGTTTCTATCTTGGTACAGGTACAGTTTAAATAACATGTTTATTCTGATGTTTTTCACTAGACTTCTTTTCTGGTAAACAGAAAAATAACAAATAACAAACTTTAAAACTATTCATTTTGGCACAAGAGCAGTTTGTGTCATTTCTGTCAAGAAAAATTACTTTTTGGTAAGATAAATTTCCTTCATCAATATTTAATCATATAATAAAAGTATCCCAGTTTTTCTAAGTAGCAGATTTATCTTTGAGTGCATAATAAACTTCAGCATGATAATATTTGCAAAATAGAAAAGAAAAAGTGCTCACTGAAGACAAGTTATAAATACCTTACTGCCTCAGAAAAAAACCCCAAAATCTTTGACCCTTTTATCCTACATGACGTCATTTGTAATTTTTATCATCTAGCTGTGTGTAACTACCCTCACTTTGCTGTAATATCTGAATGAATTATTTTTGCACCATCACTGATCCCCTTGCAGAACCTTTAATCTACTGTATTTTTAATGTTTCAGCTGTACAGTAGTACCTGTGTTTTACACTGTACTCTATCCTAAGCCTTTGGTTGTCTTGTGATGGGAGACTTCTTGGGGAGCCAGATTTGTCCCCATCCTTAGCAGCAAACAGAATTTAGGCTGCTCTGCCTTTGCCAGAATACCAAACTTCCCAGGAAAGGATCTGTCTGACTGTAAGCCAAGAGCTGGGGATAAATTGGGATTTTTATGCAGTTTGTGTCTCACTGCAGATCATTCCCACACAGAAATAATCCTCTGAGTTCCCAATATTCTGTTTTTCAACCCAAGAAGGAAGACATTAAGAAATACTCTGCAGCTCAGCATCTAAGCCAGGTCTGTGCCCAGCCTTGATGGGTCGGGAACTCTGCATCCCTGAGTTTTATGCAGCTGTAATTCACACCCAGAAAAAAAGGTGAATGAAAATTCTTTCAACATTTATGATAGGAGTAGCAGGACAAGTAGAGAGAATATTTCTGAATTCCCAGTTCATGGCATTTAATTACATATATTAAAATACTTTTCTGAGGCTTAAATTAAGCACTTCTGTATACTGTGGGGCTTTGGAAGCAATAGATAATTTGACAGGGATTTCTATTGCAAATATTGCACTCATTTTTCACACATTTCAATTGCATAAAATTCCTCATTTTATGGGTTTTTTCGTGTGCAAATTAGTTTACATATATGGGTACTAGCTCAAATATTATTCTGATACTTCCTTGATGTAGTACCTCATGATATTTTTTAATCAGTTGAACAAGATCTGTATTTTAAGGTTGTAACAGCACTTTTTAATGGTTAAAAAGAGTAATGTGAACAATAGATCTAGAGGAACAAAACTCTCTTGGCAGCAGTACTGGCAAGAGAGAGTCCTAGATTTTTTCTTCTATTTAATGTGAGATCCATGTGTAAATGCCTGCCTCAGCCAACCTAGAAAATACTACAGTAAAAATGTTGCAATTTGCATTACCTTCTAATGGAGAATATATAGAAGACCACATTGGTTGATACACTGATTTCTTATATCCCAAGATGTGCTGGCAAATAAACATTATTTTGGCAAAAACTGCATTTGAATACATTATTGCATGAAAAATGGCTACATGAAGGTCTATGAAAGGCCAGAGGAAATTATGTATATTAGTTAATATCCTTTTTAAGCAAAGTATGAAAACTACCTTCCAGCAAATATAAATACTAGATGCTTATATATTTGTAAAAGTATTTTGAATATATCTTGTGTTGTATATGTTGCAAGCTAAAAATATTTTTGAGGTAAGAAAGATTACTTATACAATTTAATTAAGAATTTGAAATATATCCTCCATATTTCAGGGGGATTATTGCTTGGAAATAAATCTTACTGGCATTTTTCATTGTTCTGCAATAATTTTTCACCATGTTTTTCAAGATCCGACTGAAACAGAATGAAAGAAAATTGAGTAGTCTTTGTCTGAGAGACTCACTACACATTCAAGAATTCTACTGATTTTAAAAATAATTTTTGCTGTATTTTTTTGTCAGCTCTTGAATGTTTGTTTTTATGAAATCTCCCTTATTCATTGCAATTTTTTAATTTTCTCAAGGCTTTACACCAGGATTTTGGTTGAGGGATCTTAAATTGCCATAGGTACGCTGACAGACTTCTTTACTATTTATTTTATTACTGAAGAATTAAGTGTTCAGTACATTCAGTTCAAGCACAAAAATAGTAAAAGAGTTTTACCATAGAGCTCCAAATAATTTCAAAAAGATAAGGCAAACATAGCCCTGAGCTGTTTTGCTTACTTAGGTTCTAATATCCCATGAGTTTGGTAAGCGCTTATTTGTATCATCTCACTGATTCCAACAGGAAACACACAGGGAAATGAATTTCTTCCCAAAATGTTTGTTTCCATCCCTACTTTTCGATATAATTTATTGCACATTAATTGATTTGCTTCGATGACTGACATTTTCCTTTCAGCTCCAGGTAAATGCTGTGTCTCCACTGGAGATGGGTTTGCATTTCATCTGCGAGGCTTTACTGAAGCAGTGACACAACGGGGTGTCCTTCACTGAGCCCCCTGTGTGCTGTGGGGCCAAAGGCCGTGTGCTTTCAGCTACCCATGAACCGTATTAATGACCCTGTAAAATGCACTCCTGAGCACCCTGGTGATGTTATAATTACTCACTTTATTATTACGTGCCTCTTGAAAAATGTTCTCTAAATATTTTCCTTTTGCCATTATATAGTTCTTAACAAGGATGGCTAAATTATAGTGGAGTGAAAGAGAAATGTTCACATTAAAAGGAATATTAACTTTCTTTCCACCATTTTTTTTCTGATCATTTACCTCTCCTGCGGGGAAAGACTGAGAGAATTGGGTTTGTTCAGCCTAGAAAAGAAAAGGCTTCAGTGACCTAATTGTGGCCTCCCAGCACCTGAAGGAGCTACAGAAATGGAGAGAGACTTTTTACAAGGGCCTGGAATGAGAGAACAAGGGGGAATGGCTTCAAACAGAGAGTAGGTTTATATTAGATATCAGAAAAAAAATCTCCCCTGTGAGGGTGGGGAGGCCCTGGCACAGGCTGCCCAGAGAAGCTGTGGCTGCCCCATCCCTGGATGTGTCCAAGGCCAGGTTGGACAGGGCTTGGAGCAGCCTGGGATAGTGGAAGGTGTCCCCGCCCATGGCAGGGGGTGGAACTGGGTGATCTTTAAGGTCTCTGCCAACCCAAACCATTTGATGGTTCTATTACTTAAAATTTTCTCTTTGGATACTTCATGGGCTTGCTCATCCTGTGTGTTCAAAGCTTAAAGCCCCTTTCATTGTTGAGTTTCTCCTGTCGTAACTGATAGCTGTTTGGATGCATATTGTTTGAATTTTGATTATCATTAGGTTCTTGAATTACTATTAAAGTTAACTTAAAATGGAAATGTACTCACTATTTCACTTATTTTCTTTCCAATAACAAATAAATCACTTGACAGCTACCTTGCTGGCATAGAGCTTTTCTAATGTGGGTTCCCTCCAGCTGAAGATGTGCTTTAAAAATGTTATTGATAAATATAATGTATTACCTGCATTTTCCAGCAACCACAAAATTCAACATCTGTGGCAGTGCCTGAATTTCAGCTTTGCAGTTTTTTCTAAGGCAGATGCTATAGAAGTAATCATCTCAATTTCAAATTTAAGGTTCCATTCTTAAATGGATTTAAAACAATGCACACATTTCTTTTCCTTTCCCCCTCATAAGCACAAAATGTTGCTTTTTTATCCTTTGAAAGTTCTATATAGTTGTTGGCTGGTTTCTTTTTATAAATATTTCATAAGTAGTGTTTTGATCTCTGGTTCAAATTCAGTCATGGCAGCAGATGTTCTTGTTGATAGGCTTCTTTTGAAAGTACTGTGTACAAACAAATTTACAAACAGGAGTATATTCAGTAGGTGTAGTGGAACTGATAATATTGAAAAAGTATTATGAAGAATAAATCCACAGTTTTCAGCTTTTTTTTTTCTTTGAGATACACAAAATATGAACAAAAAAATCATTGTTTGGCTATAGTGTATCGGAGATACAGCTGAGGGTTAGAAAAAAGTCTGGATCATCTTAAAAACATTGAAAAAAGTCCTTCTCTTGAAGACAATGTCATCTTGCAACCAGATCCAGGCTATCACAGAACATGTCCTCTTGAAAGATGGCGGTGAGCAGCTGACGTTAGCAGCCATCAACTTTGCTAGAACCTGATCTATTTTTACCAAGACCAAGCACAAAGAGGAAATATTATGTATTTGTATCAACAAGGTTTTGCATCTGTAGAACAGCCTGGTGCAGTGTCTCTGAAAGAGGTGCAGGTTTTGTTTCTGCTGCCTTGAGCACCAAAGAAACCTGGCTCCATGTGTTTGTTTCTCTCTCTTACCCCCATTCTTCTAAGCTCCTCTGTGGCTCACTCCTGAAGTCTGCAGTGTTCCAGAATGACTCTGAACAAATTCTGGATATTGCACTCAGGGTATGTGAGTCTTGCTCTGCTTTTATATGGTTCCCTTACAATACTCCAACAAAACAATTTTGAAAAATGAGCCCAAGAGGGTTTATTTCCCATTAATGACTGAATGCTGGCATTTGGAAGATGGAAATAGATAAGTTCCTTTGTGTGACTGTACAGATGAGAGTTTTTGTCATGAGACTGTGCTTTTCATTTACACGAGCTCTTAGTCCTTTAAAAGCTTTTCCCATCGCATTCTCTGTAGCTTCTCAGTGTTTCCTCCCAGGAGATCTGTATGATTTAGGTAAAGATAATCGATCTCACTGAAAGAAACAAAATTACTTGTGACGATCAATGTGTGGTAGCAGTTACTTGTTGTTAAAGTCATCCTGCAAAGTTGCAGAACCCAGCAGAAACATATTCAGAACATGGTTCTTAACTTCTCCCTGCCAAGCGAGCAATATGCAAAAAGCCAAAGGAAATTGAAACAAACATGTGATGGGGTCTGGCTTTCACTAGCTTCATTCATTATAGAGAATGAGGAAGATTTAACAAAACAAACTCAGACTCTTGGTGGCATCTAGCAAAAGGACAAGTAGCGGTGGGCACCAAGTAGAGAGGAAAGTCAAGAAATAAAACCCTTTTTTATTCTGAGGGTGGTCAGGTGCTGGATCAGGCTGCCCAGAGATGCTGGGGAGTCTCCAGTGCACGGACATATCCAAACCCCACAGGCCTGAGTAACCTGCTGTAGTTGACCCTGGTCCAGCAGGGGAGGTGGTGACCTGAAGTCTCCAGAGGTGCCAGCTACCCTGAGGCTGTGATTCTGTGATCTTAAGGCAGAGCAGTGGGTCCTGTACTGTGAGTACTGTGAGGGGGCAGATGAATTATTCTCTAGACATCTACCTGGGCTTTTAACTCCTGATTATCTTTGCAAACCTTCTCTCTGCATAGTCAGGGATCTCCTGAAAAGGAATTAGCCCATTACAGTTGTCTTAGGCAAAAAATGCGCTTTTCTGCAAAGCAATAACCTCACTACTACCTTTTCTGACACCAGCAGATGTATCAGCTACTCACATGTGCTGTGGTTTCAGCCTGTGGCTCATGGGCACAGGAAGGATTACTTATTCTGCCATCCCAATGGAGTAAACTAGCTCTGTTTTGACAGCCTGACAGTGAGAGATAATGATCTGTCTCCTGAAAACTTAACCAGGCTTATGTCCAGAGCAGAGATGCAGAACCTTTTTCACATCTAAGCCTTTCCAGGGCTTTTGGTAAGCCCTGCCCTTACTGTAGCATTACCCAGGAACTGAACAGGGGGGTGGAGGTGGGTGAGAATCAAATAGTCACAGGTTAGATCAAGTGAAGTCTTATGCTGTAGCTTTCTCAGCTGGAATTTGGGTTTTTGGGAATGGAGCTCCTGATTTTAAGGAATCCTAAAGATTATCTGCAAGTTACAATACAGTGGAAGACTACTTTTTCTCTCCCTTCTTTGCCTGTTTTTCCTCTTAGGAAAGGATCCAGTGTAAGCTGGATGTTGAATTGTTCTATTCTGGTGACATTTATTTAGGTTCAGCCCCCAATAACCGGCATCCTGGGTTGAACCTAAATAAATGGGGTTTTTTCTTTGTTTTTGTCATGCCACAGTGTTTCCTCTGTGCTGTCACTCATCTCACTGTTCCTTTTCCAGACAATTTGGCAGTTCCTGAGGACATATTTTTTCACATCTCTTGACACCTATTGAAAAATCATAAGTTGATAAAGACCCATTTCTTAACTAAAATCTGCCCGTGCTACAGATGAATATATTGCTTAAGGTACATTAGAGAAATTCTAAAACCTAACTTTTTGGAAGCTGATCATACACTAAAAGCAGCAGAAAGCAAAAGAAAATTAAATTGCCAATTACAGCTAATAGCTTTCTGCAATTGACATGAATGAAGCAGATTGAAGGTACTTTTAAAAGCAGCTTCTCAGTAAATCCAAGTAGTGAAATGTTTTGGAATGAAGCAGTTGCAAAGAGGAGGTTAAATGTCCTGTGCTTAACAACTTGCAGTACCTAGAAATCTCTTTTAGAGACATCTTTGGGGGTTTCTCTGTAAGAATACAACTGATAAATGGGTTTGTTTTCCCTTGAGAGTGTTTACATATATCTGATATTATTTGTTGCATCTCCTTAAAAAAAATCCTCCCCCACAAAAGTTTTAGTTTTAAAAGACCACAAAAAAAGGATAACCCAATATTAGTGATAAACCTTATTTCATTAAGTGTTTTCAATATTATCGACTCTTAACATCAATATTTCTATGGTGAATCAAACAAGTTGAAGTACTTTTTCTGAAAGCTGGAAATGTATTTTGTATATTATGTCACTCATTTTTCAGAAGGAATATTATAGTAGTTTTAAAGATGGAAGAGTTTCAAGAAGAGCAAAGAGCTTGTTATACTATGATAAGTAAAGAAGTAAAGATGACTCACCGAAACAGGGCTTTCTGAACGTTTTTTATATATATATATATATATTTCTCAGCACTGTGTAAAGCACAGATGAAAGGTTAAGAGAGTAATAAACAAAGCTGGAATGTGATTTTGATGGGTAAGCTGCACTTTGATCTTCAGACTATAAAACACTGCTACCTGGGTCAGAACTAACACTCATCAGGACAAACAATCACTTGTTCACTGTGCTATAAAATTCACAATTCCTTTTTCTATGCCATGCTAGCAAACATTCTGTGGCACTAAAGGAAGGAAAGGGAGAATGTAGAAGTTTAGCAATTTGTGAAACAATTTTAAACATGTGCTAAAGTTTTCTTTAAAGTTCTCTGATCTTTAACAAATAGCACTATAGGAATGCATTTGCAGCAAATACTGAGCAACTTTAAAGATCTTGAAAATACTAATAATATATTAAATTACTTAAAACCGGGAATGAAATTGTAGGTTATGAGATATCTTAAAAAAGAACAAAGTCAGTGCTGCTTTTATTTCAGTTAGACAAGACTGTGTTTCCTTCTGGACCAAACTGTTCTGCTTTATGATTCCACAGAAACATAGAATATCCTGAGTTGGAAGGGCCCCACAAGGATCATCAAACTCTGACTCCTGGTCCTGCTCAGGACAGTCCTATTTTCCATTTTTTCCTACTCATTCATTCCTTCAGAAGGATGTCTACTTCTTTTCAAGTTTCTTGGTTTCACTGGTATTTTCCAAGCACAATTAACTGTGCTCTCAGATCTGAAGCTGTGCCATTCCTGTCCCTGGGCCTGTTCAAAAAGAGGTGGAGCACTTGGGGATGTGGTTGAGTGGTGAACACGGCAGGGCTGGGTTAATGGCTGGACCTGATGACCCTGGAGATCTTTTCCAACCTTCATGATTCTGTGACTTGCACATTGTTCCACAGCTTCACATCAGCCTGAAGAAGAGGGCGGTCTGAGATAAAAGAAAGGCTATCTCAGGAGAATGATAGACAGAAAGAGTACAGGAGGAAATCTAGACCCTTTAAAAAGCGTGGGTTTGATGTTTCCTTTCTTTTGGTGTGCCTGCTCTTTGTTGCTAAAATAGTTTTTGTGGGTTTATAACCACTGTGATTTCTGTTGGTCCTGATTAACTGTAAATATGAGTAGTTCTGCTGATTGCAGCCAGGGTGCTTACATGGATAAAATTAACATGGAATAGATTTTTATTGAGTCTGTGTCTTGGAGAACACAGTAAAGAAAATAGTGAAGGTTTACTCTTAAGGAAACTGGAAAAATAAATATTTTCCCCTTGGAATCTCAGTGCAGGAAAAAGTGTGATTTCCACTTGACCAATATTTGGCTTATATATCAATTGTAAAATAAATGGTAGTAATTCTAAGGGCATTTATTGCTCTTGATTTTCTTAATAAAGCCATGTTAGCATTTTACTGGATCACAATAGTAAAAATTATCTGGTTTTAAATAAACAAAACCCAACTATTGTAAACAACCTTTTTTTCCACTGAAAACTACACCCACACTGACCTTTTTATGTACAAGATTGTCACACTATTATTACCTACTGTGAATAGGGTTATCACAAATGCATAGATTGTGCTTAAAAGTATGCCCATATCTTTTAATTATGTCCTTGATTCTAGCAAATTTCAGGCAATAAAAAACTCATTAATTTTAATTGTGTTGGATCAAGCCCCGTATTTATAATTTGATGTAATTGTCCACTGCATTCCTGACATCTGGCAATAAAATTCTTGATCATAAAGCACTAGATTATATTTATTGGTGCAGGATTAGCCATCAGGCAATGGTTAGTCAGGAACAAAAAGCCATTCAGAGAATTCCTTCATCAATGATTAGGAAATTAAGTCAGAACATACATTTATTTATATTTATTTAAAAGTTACATTGCTCCTGTCACAATGATATCAACATAAAGTAGATACAAGCTGTTGTCCCTGACAGAACAACTCAATTTCAGTCTGTTAGAGGTTGAAGGATATACAAATTTGTTCCTTTTTTTTTTCTCTCTCCAGAGATTTCCACCATTGAAAACCTGGCTAGTAGGAAAGAACTGACATGCCATAAGTTTGAGCTGGCATGTTGTATCACAGTGCTGGGATATGCCTTTCTGGCTTGATTTGTCTGGTTAAAAAAAAGATTTTTAGTGTCCTTTACAATTATTTCCCAGCAGAATAGACAACACTGGAAATACCCAGAGTGCTAAAACTTCTCTGGATTACACAAATGCCACTGCATGCTATTTATCTGTTTGTTAATTATACCTGACTAATTAATTAATGGCTTTCTCTTTGATTCATTACAGAGAGATTGATGGAGCTTACGACTCCGAGACTTCCAATACTGTAGCTATGTACAGTCCAAATATTTGGTTTCTGGGATGCAACAGGGAGATTAAGATAACTTATCTCATCCCACACTCTCATCTCGGCGGCATTTGTTTTGTCTCTCAGCCAGGGAACATTGGCCTGGCTGCTGCCTGTGCACAGCCGAGCGGGACCCAGGAGGGGAACGATTATTACTCACTTCTCTCTTGTTTTACACCAAAGAGCAGGTACTGGTGGCATTTCCCTTCCCTCGATCCTCCAGCCAGTACAAGGCACTTTACACCTGTGAGTGCATAACACTTAAAGCTGTTGTAGTACCACACACCCTCAGAGACTCCGTTCCAGGGCCTCTTGTCAAGGAGCTCGAGTGCTCTGTTGAGTTGTGTGACACGCAGGGAAGTTAATAAAGGACCTGTGTCGATCTGAAAGCCAGAGTTTACTGTATCCTTACATCTCGAGTAGTAATAGAAGAGAGACCAAAAATCTGGCATCGTGATCCATTTGGTTTTTAGGGAGCTCTGTTCAGTCTGTTGTTCTTCACATAAAAAAATGAAATCAAATGTCACAGCTGGCCATGTATTCTCCCCCGTCTGCTGAATAGCTCATCAAAGTCTTTAAAAAGTAAATAATGATGGCTGGAAAAAGTGACTTGATAACTTAAGCAATTTAACCTGTTGTAGGTTTTTATGGGACTAACTTTTTTTGCTACTTCTTTTCAGACTCTAGAGTTGCATCTGATTTGTATTAACAGAAAATGGAAAAAGCAAATTCTCAATTGAGGAGTTTTTCCAGGGAGTTCTGTTGCTGTACAGCATTTGGTAATATTCTCAGAAACTGCCAGTGCCAATATTTCTATTTTTGTTTTAGAGAATAATTAAATGGTAGTGCATAAGGCTATCTGAAATTTTATCAGTAAAGTAAGTGGCCAAAGTGATATGTGTCATTGCATGAGTGATGGAGCAGAGGAAATAGAACAGTGATATTGGAATTATTTCAATTAGCTTAGAGTCATTGTTTCTGAGCTGTGTGGTTCCTAGAGCTTGTTAGAGAGACAGAGAGAGGTGAATGTAACAGGGCTGTGTATACACAACACTGAATGGCAGATGTGGTTTGATGTCACTGGTTTTGGTTTGAAAATGTGGTGTTTCTTCCAATACCTCTTTTTCTTCCTCGCATTTCAACCATTTTTAGCTCTCCTTTTTGATCACAGGAGATCTGTATCTGAGAAGAAAGGTTCTTCCACCCCCATCAGCATCAGTTCAGTAAATCTAGGTGTCATCTGCTTAACAGCATAATGAGCAGTAATAACTCATAATGACCATAATGAGCACTAACAGCTGAACATGTCAAATATACTGGAAAAAAGAATAGTTCCCTGTGGGACTCCAGCCTCCTCAAAGTGGAGGTACAAAGTGCTCCTGCAGATAGCTGTGAACTACTGAACTGCAGTGCAATCACAGGTTGCTCCAAAAAATCATTTCTAGAGGGAGACAGCTTTTGTTGACGTTTTTTGACATTATATTCATGATAAACTTAGATTTGTCAGAGGATTTTGAAACAAAACAGGTGCTTCAGTTTCTAACCAAACCTGAAGGACAAGTTCTTTTCATCAGGGCAAAACCACAGGGCAGATCTCACACTGGGCACAGGGCAGGACACTGAGTTGGCTTTTGGTAAAGGTGGGGCCAAATTTTGTGAGAGCAGCTGGGGCATTTAAGGTAAGATGTGACCCAATATATTATTGGTTTATTCTGTGCCTATCGCACAAGCAGGTCTTGGGAGTAACTGCAGTCAGGTGGGCTGTATGCCATTCCCACCAGTGTTTGCAGCTACAGATGTCCCAAATTAATTTACTTGATTTATCTCACACAAAAGTTTATTGATTTTTCAATTCTCATGTTTTAGACCTCTGGGAATATTCTGAAATTTTGTATGAGTTTTTTTGTTGGGTTTTGGTGGGTTTGTTTTGCTTGATTTTGCTGATGCGTCACAGGAAAATATTTCTGCATTTGTCTGGAAAATTAAACTGTTACAGATGTCACTGTGCTTGCCCTGATACTGGCTGATGCTCCTTTGTCCTGTCACTCCATGCCCTTGCCCAGAGCCCCTCTCCATCTCTCTTGCAGCCCCTTTAGGCACTGGAAGGGGCTCCAAGATCTCCCTGGAGCCTTCTCCAGGCTGAATAACCCCAACTCTGTCTGTCTTCATAGGTGAAGTGTTCCAGCCCCGGGATCAGCTGGAGTGGCTTTCCCCTGGATTCATTCCAACAGGTCAATCCCAGTTAATGATCAAACCCCCTGAAAACACTGTCCCAAAAGAGCCATCTGTCAGGCTGATGAGCATTCCACTAGTCCAGATATCTCATGGGCTGCTTTTGCAAATCCCTCAGTTGAGGAGAAGATAAAACATAATTTTCAGGAAATAGGAACTATTTAAGAAAAAATATTTTTAGTCTTTCAGTCAGTCGGAGAAGGATGTCTTTTAGAATTGTATTTAATTTATAATTAGACTTATTATTTTTAAAATAAGTATAGGTTCATCCATAATATAAATAAGGTGCTTTAAGTGAAATAATCTATACTTAGAGGATCAAAATGTTTGGTATGATTTTTTTTTTTTAACCCCTTCACAAGTAGCCATCTGCTTCAGAGCAGTTTTTCACACACTCTTGATTCTGACCAGGAAAGGATTTCTTATAATAGTGTCCTATTTCTGAAGCATCCATGGACTAGGAATGCGTAAAAGTGAAAAGGGTTTTAAGGGATTAGTAAAAACGGATGAAGTGGATTCCCAGCTGAAACCAAGTTCTGTTTGTGCCTTTAAATGATTACTTGAAATGTAAAAAATCTATCCTAGAGTAGCTAGTGACCAGTCTCTGAAATATCAGTTATTTACATGTCATTGCCAATGAACAAGTGTCAATGGGCAAGAAATCCCCAGCAGTCTGAGTTTTTTGATTTTTGCCTAGAATTCTTAGCTTAGTAATTCCCAGCTCAGACTTCTCTTCATCTCTAGGTCATAATTCGAATATATAGATCTAAAATTTAAAATACTATTTTTTCACCTTCTACCTGTTGTAAACCACATGTAAGTCACATAAATTTATATCCACAATAGGGGTGTTGTAACTAGATGATCTCTAGGTCCCTGTCAACCCAGGCCATTCTATGAAAAATCATGGGTCTCTGCAGACATCACCACAGAGTGTTCTTTGCCTTTCTGCCTACATGCTAATAGTGGTTCCTTGTCTTTAAAGTGTATTATCTGGGAAATTTGGATAAATCAAGGGAAACTGCTAAGGAGAGCTCTTGAAGTTACCAAAGGGAGTGGTACGAAGGCAGTGGAACACTGCAGATATAACAAGTTTTCTGGGAAGGAGCACCAGATTTAGTGAGCTTGTGAGAACTCAAAGTTCAGAGACTTGGTAACATTTTTCTTTTGTTCTTTCCTTCTCCTCTTCATTGTACTACTTTATGAGTTAAACACTTGTCCTGTGATTTCAGTTTAGACAGATAATTCTCTGATACTTTCTCATTTTCCAGTATCAGGTCTGGCTGCTTTCCCCAGGAACTTAAGGGAGAAACCAGACTTCCAATTATTATTAAATTGTGCTATAGGAGTGTCCTGGCAACACCAAATCTAATGGTATCACTTGGCCATGAACCACCATGAAAAAGTCTTGGTGAATCAGCTAGAAAATCCTTTCTATAGATGTTTCTTGCTTACCTGAATGGAAAACTTCCAATTCTGGCCAAGATTTTGCTTATAAAAAGAAGTGAAATAAAAAAATATGAAATAAAATGCTGAATGGAGTCAGCTGCAAAGCAGAGTTCTCTGTCATCCAGGTGATGCAGAAATCAAATGCAAACCAGGATGAGTCAGGCCTTAAAAATAAGAGTGAGCAGCAGCCTATGAGGAAAGCAAAGCTGGTACAAAACTGGCCATATTAACATATTATCCTTGGTCCTATTAACTTTTGCAGGTACTTTTTGATTTCCTCTCCTATTATTTTTATTCACCTTTCTGAGGCAAAAAAGAGTAAATTAGGGATTCCATTAGAGACAGACTTTACAGGAAAAAAATTTGTGCTGACCCTGCTCATTGTGAGGCAAAACCCATAATTTTTGTTTGTAAGTTGTTTTTACAAACTGGGAGGATTTGGGGCGAAAGAGTGTTGGTTTTGGGTTTGTGTTTGTTTTGTGTTGGTTTTGCCTCTGGCTTTTCTCGTGTCCCATGACAGTGCTCAGCTATGCAGGCTAAAAGGATAACTTTCCTTCTGACTCATGAAAATGCTTGAGTAAATTACTCTTTTAGGTTTTATGATGGTAAAGAACATACCAAGTGGCTATATTTTTTTTGTTGGGATTTGTTGGGGGTTTTGTTTGTTTGTTTGTTTGCAGTGTTTTGGGCGGGTTTTTTTGCTGTTTTTCTTTGTTTTTGTTGGTTGGTTTTTTCTTGAGGGCAAACTCCTAATAGACTTTTTTTTTCACTTCCCTTCTTCATTTGTTCCTCTTTGATGTTAATTTTTAGTAATTTGTCTAAGAACAGCATATGAAGAATGGTAGAAAGAATTTTAATGCCATTCCTTGCTTATAATTAAGAAAAAAGTAGGAATATATTTCCTTGTGTACGTCATTTATAAGAGCTTGGGCAATTTTCTGGTGTAGTGCTGACTGATTACCTTTGGGGATATGAACTCTGTACATGTCCTAGTCAGACTCCAAACTTCTTTTTTGAGTTTTTGACTCTGTCTCGCCACTTACCCTCTCTCTTGAGCCATATTAAGGGTCTCCAGCAGCGAAACCTTGACTGAAATGTTATTACCACTGAAATATAATTGTGCATGACAGTGAGTTACTACCACCTGCTGCTGCTCATACGGCTGAGCTGACAAGAACAAAGTTTTCTGGCAACAGGCATCTGCCAATTTGTATCATGACATTGTGAGTGCTGGTCACTGGAGTCACCTGAAAAAGTCTGGCAGCTGATAGGAGGGCAGACCTCAGGCTTCTTGACATTGTTGAGAGTTCAAAAAGAGACAAGTCTGCTTGAGTCATGACCTTGATGAGAAGGGCTCCCCTTTTTGTACAGCAGAGTCTTCAAGAGAGGCTGAGCTGCAAAGAAGAGTGTTGTGTTTGGGAAAGCTGTTGTATTCCAGCACCCTTGGCATACATTTAACTCTTAAGAATTGTATCTCCTGTTTTATGCTGAAGTAGCCACATCTTGTGCTTTTTATTTCCCTCCTAGATTTGCTTTCCAAGTGAGGAAAGTAGTTTTTCTGGAAGGAAATCTAGGTGCAGCTGACTGGGCAGTTTCAGTCAGAGGCAGAGTGGCAGAGCCTGTGCCAGCCCAGCTCCTGTCCCAGCACTTCCCTGCCCAGCATCCCAGGACTGTCCCCAGACCTGTCCCTGCTGCTGGATGTGCCTGGCTCATTGCTCAGGAACCACAGCAACCCCCACATTACAGCTCCATCACAGCTGCTTTTTGCACATTTGTGTTTGTAGGTATCTGCTTAGACCTGAAGACGTGCTCCAGCCCACTCCACTTACGGCTGCTCCCTGGCCTGGTTCTTTGTGGGATTTCTCTGGCTTTTACAGAGACCAGGCAATCCTTAGATAACGATTGAGTGAATGAATTGGGCTCCTACCTTCCACCACATTGAAATGGAAATTTATTACCTTACTCCATTGTTGTTTCTCTAAAAATCACAGTAATAGCAGTGCTTAATTCTCTGGTTTGCAGTATCCCAAGAGAAAAAGAAACCTTTTTTAACAGTCCCTTCTGGTCTTGAAAAGATGAGCCTTCATAAGCAGTTGAAGGCACCTGACGTGGAACTTTGCCCTACCAAGAGCGAGCTGGTACAAATGCTTCACACCCCAACTGCTTATGCATTCTCTCCCCATCTTTCCTTCAAAAAAAGGTCAAATCTTTCATATCCAGACCTGTCAAACTAAATTACCTGATCATAAGCCTCACTTTCTTGACCTGTAGGACCATCTAATTGTACATTCATCCCCCTCTCCCAGCCTGATAATGTGTTCCCACATCTAGTTTTCATAATTTTGAGATCTATCTCTGTTTCACCTGAAGGAGGTACAAAAATTTTCTCATAGCAGACTGGGCTTTTTCAAGATGTTGCACAGCTCTTCACCCTTTTCCTGACCAGAAAGTTTTACTGCACTTACTGTCTCAAATTACTACGTGCTATAAAAGGCCTAAAGCAAAAATGGACTTCCATAGTTAGATGTATATAGCTAGGAAAGATCACAGAAATGGTTTTAAAAATCAGAAAGGTATTATTCACTTCCTTAAAGCATATTAAGATCATGGACACCTATTTTTCCCCCTATAGATTAGTACTGCTCCCTCACAAACTCCTCAAATCAAACCCTAGATGCTCAATCATGGTTTGTGAATAGCTCAATCTAAGCTGCATTTTTTTTTTGTCAAAAGAATATACTGTCCCAAAATTACATCCAAAAGGCATAATTTCTGAAAGAAATGTGATGTAACTAGCACTTGAGAATGTGGTAAAAATGAAATACAAATTTGCATGAAGGTGACTTGTCAACAAGGCGATTTCCTTATTTGCTATGCATGTCTTTATTACAAAAATATAGGTGACATACGAGAGTCAGGAACATAGGAAAATACTAAAGTTTGATGAACTGTCAAGTAGCCAAGGCCGTCTTCCTTTTTTTTCCATCTATGCATCATGAAACATCTCCAACAAGGAGTCTTGAATACAAGACATAGAATATGGTTTAAAAAAAAAAACCTCTGAAATTTTTTTCTTCACTTCCTTCAGAACGATTTCTAAGAATGATACAGGCACAAGATCCTCACTGTGGAGGCAATAAACTGTTCCATACCAAATACAAAAGGAAGAACTTTCTTTGTAATGCAGGAGAAGGGAATAAGAGCTGGTTTCTTTTGATTTCCTATCCACTTCTTGTTTAAAAAAGATTGTGACATAGTTTCTTCTTCTGTAGAATAGAAAATTGCTACTTATAATACTTCTTATAAAGCTGTCATCATTCATTAATATTTATAAAGTGGTTTGAGATCCCCAGAGAGCTGTACCCTGTAAGTGAATTTTCACTCCCTCTGCAACCAAAAAAATATTAATAATTATTAATACTATTTTCAAATTTCCTTGATCACCTAAACTGGAACAGTATATACTGGTTTTCATTTAAAAAAACCCCAGTTTTCATCTTTGCATTCTAAAAGCTGTCTAAAGCAACGCAATTTCTCTTTTCAGGGCATATCCACAAATTCAGAAAGTGAAAAAAAAATTATTTCTCCTCCTGAGATCTCTATTATACCAAATAACAATACTCTTGGATTTAACCACTGTAGCTGTTACAAAAACTTGGCTTCTGTTATACAGAGATTTGTTTTTTCAAAAACTGCCATTTAGACAGGTATTCAGTGTTTTTCACTTTCCTTTTTCCTTCTTGCTGTTTTTTAAAATAGGCTGTGATTTTTATCATAGGTTATCCTACTCTAAACACACATTTTTAATTTCCAAGGGCATCCTCCTTCCTGACTCCTATGGTAATCCTCAACCCACACACTATTGGTATTCATTTCCTTTTAAATGTCAATTTTAAACCCTTAAGTACTGAGTCCAAATTAATATTTTATATGGGCTCCTTATTCATCGTACGGAGCAAATTGTCTAGAATAGGTCATTTATGTAGTGCTGGACATTTCTCTACAACAATAGCTCTGAAAAAAAATTCTCCCATCTTGCTTGGTTGCTGCTCTAACACTAATTTAGAAATGGTTAAGGTAAGATTAAGAAAGGCCCTTTGACAAAACTTTGGCTGGCACTTGGGGGACAGACAAGCATGGCCTGTGAAATAATAATTGTTAGAGATTACGTTGACTTCATGCTTTTTCTCTATCAGTTTGAATATATTGCTGATGAAAGGTCTTGAGTTATGAACCCTGGAGAATGGTTATTTATCCTAAGACTGATTCCTGATCAAGAAATCACAGTAAAACTTTCCATGAAGCATCTTCTCTCATGGAAGTAAACTTGATTTTGAGTGATTGTGTTTAAAGGGAAAATGTAATTATGACCAAAAAAAAAAAAAAAAAAAAAAAAAAACACCCANAAAAAAAAAAAAAATCAACAGCCAAATGTTTGTCCATCCATTCTGTTTTGGTGTGGACACTTGGGCAGCTGGAAATAGAAAAGATCACTAAAGCAGCTTACACAGCTGAGTGAGTGCCACAGGCAGTGGGTCATGCATTCACACACCTAGCCAGGATCTGGGCAGCGCAATTAAGAGATTTGGAAGGTTTTATTCTGATTAGCATTGATATCAACACTTCACAATTAAACTTGAAAATTAAGGAAGATTGACTCTAGGAATACCCGAATATTGCATGAATATTTATTGGCTTTAAAGCTTGCTTTGTAGAGAAAACAAAGATTTCCTCAGTGTCCTGTAAAGATTTTTCTGCACTTCCTACAAGCCAAAGTTTAGTACAGATTTTATTTTAATCAATTTGTCCCTGAAAATTCAAATTATTCTTCTGTCATTGGAGACCTGTTGTCAATACACTCCCAGAAGTGCCTAACAGGGAAATAAATCCCCAGTTGTTGCATTTAGGAATAAGATAATCTGAAGTTTTCATATCAGAGATTAGAAGATGCTAACACAAGTGCAGTATTTAGCTGCGATGTGGGCTGGAATTTGGAGATTAAAGGACTGGTACTGTGGAGCCAGTTGGCTCTTGTGTCTGGATCAGAGTAGTTTTAATCTTTTTTTTAATATATATATAATTTAACACACTAAGCTGTTTATCAAAAAAAAAAATTTTGAACTCTCCCCAGTTCTGTTCCATGCAGCTGGTATTGAAAGGGAACTATGGAAAACTTGCACCAGTAGAAATTTTATTTGTTGCTGTGGTCACTTGTGGGAGGTTTTTTTTCTGGGATTTTTATGTGTTTGATACCAGCATAACTGGGGCTGTTGTGGTGCTCTGAAACAATCACCTCAGCTCTGCCTTTGTCTGTGGACTCCATATCTCAGCCTAAATCAAAGAGAAGCTCTGATGGAGAGGAGCCAAAAGGAAGAATAGATGGAGAAAATAACAGAAGGTGAGTATCAGAATAACTGGTATCATCTTTAACAGAGAACAATGATACTAAATTACTAGTACATAGTATTTAAAACAAAAGATGTGAGAACATAAGGTATAGGTCAATCTGATGTTCTTTGTTAGTAGGAAGACAGACTGCCAAATTTAATTTTTAAATGGACAAGGAGCATTTGAGCATTGGACAAGAATTCCCATAAACCCCTGCTTTTAGTTATGAATCTACATGAAAAAAAAAAAATTGTCTCTCAGTTGTAGAAATACAAGCATTAGTTACTAAATTAATGACTGGATGTGGCACCAGGGCTGTGGTTTAGTTGACATGGGGGTGTTTGGTCAACAGTTGGACTTGATGGTATTTGAGGTCTTTTCCAGCTTACTTGATTCTGTGAAATTTGTTGCAATTCATTGGTCTGACAGCTAATAGATGCACACATTGGCAATTTGCTTAGCAGATTATCATTTACTGCCACTTTTTAAATTTAAAATGTGATCTTCCATTGTATTTAATCTGTTTGCATCATGGATGAAAAATTTCTTTCCTTAAAGGTAAACGGAACTATTTTAGTAAGTAAACTATTTATTTTCATTCTTAGAAAAATACACTTTTTAAACTCATCACATTTCACTCCAAATACAGAATGGACTCTCTAACTGCTTTGACTCTTCAGATCTCTCTTATCATGATATATAACATGGGAAATGATTTCTTTTACTTGTCAGAATAATATTAATGGGAAATAGAGTGCAGCTTGTTTCTTTTAAGCCTTGGGAAATTGTTCTGGCAGGGAAGAGTTTACAACATTCACATCACACAAAAGTGTCTGCTGATTTTGCATGTTCAGCTTGAAAAAAACAAGTGGAGGTTCTTGGAGATGTTACCTTACCATTCTTTCAGCTGAAGTCAACAGAGTGGCAAGTGGCTAAATCTCACTTCTGGTGCCTCAGCTAACTTGGTCTTGCAGCACATGGATGTTTCAGGCTGGTAGCTTTGCTGCTGCAAAAAAATAAGTTCAAAATAGAAAACAGAGTCTTCCTAGCTGAAAACTAAAGATCTAAGAAAGTTCTGCAAGCGCCTGCAAATGCAGCAATGAGAGCAATAGGGAAGTGGTTTCTATGGGAAAACAGCATCTTCTGCTTGCCTGCACCGCGTGGTACAGAGGCAACACACCTTATCTGGACCTGCTGGCATAGCAGGTGCCCACTGGGAAGTAAAAAACCTCATTTCATGGTACTGTTTTACCATAAACTACCTGGCTCTCACAAGATGAATGGTCAGTTTGCCCTCATTAGCTCAGATGACACCACCAGCTTTAAAATGGTTCCAGAGCGTGTTTTACTTCCAACAGGATGCTCTAAGCTACAGAAAGAAATATTCCATTTCTTCACAAAGAAAGCATTTGGAAAACAAATGGAAAAGAAGTAATATTCTCACTTTGTGTTTGACTTGGACTCCAGCTTGAATAGTCTGGAAGGGATATGCTTTGTGAAAACAGTGTATTAGAGAAGATAAAATCATTTGAAGGAATGTCATCTGGGACTTCAATGTAGAAGAAAAAGCTATGCCACAATCCTCTGTTTCCTTCCTAGAGGTGTGTTCTATGATGTGAAATGGGAAGCAGAGCTGTCCTCAAAGGTCATGAAAAGCAAAAGAAAATATTTTCTTAATGGAAAGGGCAGTGCTTTTCTGAAATTTTCCTTCACTGGCCTGATTTCTTTCTGCTTTTGTGTGAACCAGCTCTGAGTACCAAATAGTAAAAGTAGCATCTCAGAAAGGTTTTATTTGATATTAAATATTTGCTTCTTCTTTAACAACAAAGTCCTGCAAATGCTAAATCCTTTGGCAAAATCATACCTAATTCAACATTACACAACACAGTAAAATCATTCTAAAAGTGGAAGGTATGAAATATATAAGCTTCCCTTGGCTAAAAGAAGAAAAGCAGCTCCCTGTCCCTCTACAGCGGATATGTGCTGTCTCGGAGAATTTGTTTCTAGTGACTGTGGACATATTGCAGAACCAGAGAACAGGAACAAAAAACTATTTGTTCTGTACTCTGATTTCATTTTTCACATTCATGTATATATTAAAAAAAGAACTTTCAGCTTTTAACACACATAATGATGAATTTCAACAATATAACAACTTATTCAACATATTGCTTCATCTGTTGAAGCTTAGTCTAAATTTTTTTTTTTTAAATGAGTAGCACTATATTCAGTGTCTCAAAATCTGTAGGAACTAGACTCGTTAATAGCCAACCACAAGAACTGGATGAAAACTGAGGTTTTGTCTTCTTCTAAGAACGTGATCTGAGGTTTATCAGCATGTTTAAACAAGCTAAAGCCTTGTTTTGATAAGCATTATTATGTTTTCATAGATGTGTCTAATTTAATTATACTAACGTTATGAAATCATGTAACCATTGTAACTGAATCAGTGCTGGAAATCAGCTGTTAACTACTGCTAGGACTTAAGACAGAAGAAACTGAAAAATCCAAACTGGGGACAACAGTTTAAATTCTGACTTTTAGTCCACTATGACTGAGGTCTGCTTTTATATAGAAAATTCTCAGAATCAAAGAGCTTTTGGAGTCTAAATACCTTTCCTTGGCGTACTGCTGTCACATTCATGTGTCATCACAGCACTTGGAGAGGAAGGACATTCTACAAAAGCTTTACACAGCTTGTCCTTGGCTACACAAAAATTTGGCAGAGAGTTCAACCAAAGTTGCACCTCATAACCGCTTTCAAGAGACACATCTTGCCACTAACACCACCAGAACGTCCTCAGGTGACTTTGGGATACAGTGTACTGAGGCTGTGCAAACCCACTGCTGTGAACCTCATTTATCTAAATGAAGGAGTTTCTTTAAGCATGACAGCGGGAGAGGAGCCATGGCTTGTAGTCTTTGCTTGTTTTATTTTATTCTCATCCCTCCTATTATCTCGTCTTGTAACCTTGGTTAAGTCCATTAACCTCTTTATGGCTCTGTGTCATTTCCCATGTGCTGTCCTTTTAGTCTGAGTCATTAAGAGCAGGTCTGTACACACAGCACGGGCTCACCGGGGCCCTTAATGCCTCTGCAGGAGAAATTGCGAATAATTGAGGTAACCTATCAACACCCAATAAGCCAACGCAGAGCTACCCAACCATCCATGCCATTTAATTTTCAATCTAGTTAATGTTTTAATTATTTTGCTCCCCCTCTTCTGCTTAGTGTTGTCACTGTGTACGTGGGAATATTCAGCTTTGTTCCTGCATCAAGCCGCCGACTGCTCCGGTGAGGTCTGAACAGGGCAAAGGTGGGCTGGGACTTGGTGTGAACAAGGTGACATTGCCAGGGTGAAGAATGTTCCCTAGAGAAAGGCTTCACATTTCTGACAGTTGAACTGTGAGACTTTGTTCTTGTTGGGTATTTGGCACCATGCCTTACAAAGGAGTTAAAAATCATTTGGGTCCCCAAATTCTGCTATGGAGCATATGGCCATTTGAAACAGAAATTGTTAATCATTCTTACAAATCTCTCTGCTCCATTCTGTCCAAAATGGTTGCTTCCAGCTCCTCGAACAACCCATCAGAATAAAAAAATTTGTTGTACTTCACCATTTTTATCAGATTTTTTATGAGAAAAAGGGTTCTTTTCATGCTTTTCTGAATTCAGACATGTATTTTAATTAAGATTGAGAATTAGTGCTTTCTTAGTCTTTTTGGTTTAATTTTCCATTTTTAATGCTACTATTTCTTGATATTAATGTTCATAACATAAAGTTCTATTTTAATTACTTCCTCCTTTCGCTATCTCATCTCTGTGTGCATGCCTCTAAATGTGTAAATAAAAATTCATTCCAAAAAATCCAAAGCAAATAAATTAAGAAATTAATGGTTGGATTTGTTTTTATTTCTATATGTTCTTTATTAGGTGGTTTGTTGTTCTAATATTTCCTGATGAGGTTGCTCTCCCTTTTCTTGGATATGTGCTGTTTCCTTTAAATAGTTCATCTTTTTATTAAGTTAGTGAAGAAACTGCCCATATCCTACAGCACTGGGTAAGGATAAACTCTACCTTGTTCACCTCGTTCAAACTAAGAGATTTGTCTTACTCTGCTAGTATCCTAACATGATCTTTCTGATTTTATTAATAGTTCATAAAGCCCAAATTTATTTGCAGAGGAAGGTTCAGATATCTTCTTGGGGTCATTTCATAGACAGAGGTCCAGGGTAAATCCAGTCTTATCATCTCTTTTGCTAAGGTTTTTATTTCTACGAAACTTTGTAAATCACTACTTGAGATTTCCAGTGTTTATGTGCCTGTTTGCACTTTTCAGTGCAAATTAGTATCTCCCCAGTCAAAGAGATCTCTTGCAATGATGGATTACAGGAGCAATTTGAGAACATAGCCTCAAAGGCTTTGTGTTCCTTCTCTGTTGAATGAGAACAAGTTCAGATTCCTGCCTGCATCTCCTTGCCTAGGAACACTTCAGAAAATTGTAGTTAATTAATTTAATGTAGACTAATATCACATCCAGATTAATTGATTGGTTATATTTGAAACTGATTATTTCTCCTCGTTTACAGCCTGGAAGATTTGGTGGAAAAGATCTAGCAGTTTGTGGATGGTTAAGAGTATTTCAGTTTTAAAATCCCTAGTTCTCAGACCCGAGACATTAATATTTTGAAGGGCAGGTTCACTGGTACAGTCCATTTACCCACAGTTAGATAGTGACTGAGGCCACAGAGTAAGTACAGAAGATTGGAGTTCATTTCTGTCTCATTTACTTTGCTCTTGCCACAAATATATCTCATGTAATGGCCTTACCCAGAAGCAAGAGTTTAAAACTTTTTAGAATTTCTGACCTTTGGGTTATTTTTTTTCTCCTAAGAAAGCCTTAGATGCCAGTATAAAATATTTATGGCAATTGCCAATATATGAAATCTAAAGAAAGAGCAGAAGAAAAAAGAAAATCTTGGGTCATTCCTAGTTCTGTTCACACAAAGTTGAGAACCACTCTTCCAAACAGAAACACAACTGCTCATCTTAACATCCTATTACAAACAAGTCAGGAATGTTGCTTTGGTACCCTCATTCTTTATTCCTGCTCAGATCCGTTCCTGAAGACAAAAAGGACATTGCATCCTATTTCTGTCCTTCTCTAAAATGTACCCAGAGCCTGTGAGTTCCCTGAGGCTCGGCGGCCGTGGCCCTTGGTGCAGAGCTCCCAGGCGCTCGGGGTGAGCTGTTGTGGCTGCAGGACATGTACCAAGGCAGCTCCTCGTCCCCCTGACAGCCCTGCAGCTTGCTTCCAGGACTTTGGGCTTTCACTGCAGCATGTGTTAAATTTTAGCAAACAAATAGAAGGTCTTCAAGCTGCTTACTGTTTAAATATTTCATCATTTTTTCCCCCTCATAAATATAGATGTAGTCTAAGTGTGGAGAAAATAGAAAAATCAGCAGGTGTAATATTCTGCCCAAGTCAGAGGAACTGCTTTATGACACCTGGGCTTCCTTTGTAACCTTTATTACATTATGGTACTCTACAGCACACCATTAAAGTAAATCCTGGTCTCTGGTTGCAGGTTCATCCTGCTTTTTCACAGATTTTTTTGTACTTTCTTGACTAAATTGAAATATAACAAAGAGCTTTCAGGAAATCACACCACTAATAAAATACATGGTAGTTCATGAAAAAATGATCTACTCTCCTGCCAGCAGATTATGGTTTGAATGGAAAACCAGGAGAAAACCCGAAGGAGAGCCCTGACTGGGCTTTTAAGACCTTCCACTTCACAACTGAGGACCCTGTGCAAATGTCCCAGTGTGGGTTGTGCTCGGTGCTTGCCCTGGCTCTTGGCATGTCAGCATTTTTATTCCTGATGTCAATGGATGGCCACAACCCAGAGCAATTGCAGTGTTAACGATGCTTGGTGGTTCCTTTTTTAATTATAGTTTCAAGAAGGCAACCAGCTTGCAACTAATGTAAAATATTTATTACATTGAGTTTTGAATGATTCCACTTTATTAATAAAAATCTCATGTGGTACTCTGGCTGTATAATATGTCAATATTTTAGAAGCCAAACTTAATTTCTCTAAAAGTTGTCAAGAGAAGTTAAATACAAATGCTTCTCTGTATCTCTCTCTACAGTAGCATTAGCACAATTTTAGCTTTTTACTAGTTTTCTTGGATTTTCTCAGTATCCAAAACATATTTAATATATTTTGATAATATATTTGACATATATGGCCCAGTGAGGTTCTGGGGCAATGGTTTTAGACCTACTGTAGGAAAGCTGTCCCACTGAATTTCTGCTTGTACATGCTGGAATAGGTATTTTTCTATCATGCTCCTATATGGCAACGATGAGTTGGTTCAAAACATGGAAAAAAATCCTTGAGTTATTCTGCATTTTCATCTTTATTGTGGTAACTGCTCTAAATATTTAGATCAATTTTAAGAATCTCTTCCTCCTTTATATGCTTCATAATTTTCTCCATCTTAATCAAATCTGCCAGCCCTTGATTTTATATTCTTTAGTTTCTATTGCTAGTTTCCTTGAGGCCCTACTTATATTTTATATCTATTGCTATTTATCCCTTTTCCCCACATTTGCTGTAATAATATCCTTTTACATTGCCTAAATAGCTGCATTCACTTTTGCTTTGAAACACATTGTTTTGGTTTTGTCATCGGTTTTTAGAAAGTTGAGTTTTGCCATTCTTGATGTCTTATTTTGAGCATCAAGGAAAATGCTCTTAAGCAGTTCCCAATAATAATTCATAATTTTCCATTTGAATTGAGCATCTACTAAGATATTCTCTTTATTTTTTCCCTGCTTAGTTCTTTCTCCTAGTGATTTGATTCATAATATTTTTCATCTTTATGGAATTAGTAATTTTAACGAAAAAGACCAGATGAATTGCCCTTACTCAGGAGCTACAGACCTATATTTTCCAGAAAGGTCTGAATGTGGTTCAGGTTGAGAAAGAGAAAGCAAATGAAGGAAGGAGATGGTAACCTTTTCAATCAGATGTGCTTTCCTCAGAACTCTAACCTGCCACTGCAGCCCTAACACATATTTTTGAGGTGGGAGTCCTTCTCCTGTTATTTCCAAAGTTCCACTTTATTTCCAGCAGTGGGGGATTTCCAGACCTTGGCCTCTCAGATGTAACTCTGCCATGATTATACAGTTGCCTCTGTGCATGTCACAGTCAGGTGTTGATGTATCCCTTCATCACCTCCCTTGGGGGTTTCGATGCTGTGTAGCAGATGATAACAGGGACCTTATCTTTGTTCAGCTGTAGTATGTATCCATGAGCATTCCATACCTTCTGTTTCTATTATTTAGGGTCCATTAGTCAAATAGAACCTTTTTTAAAAACAGTTCTCCCATGGAAAAATACAGTGCAATCATACAGTGTTATGGGAGCTCCTTACCGTCTCTCTGAACTCTTTCCAAATAGATTTGGCATTGAAGTGGCAGCCTCAAAACAATTGGTTTTCTCTGATTTGGGGTCTTATTAGCTAGGAAAACAGTTGTCCAAGAAGGACACTAGGAGTGCCTATTTTATGGGATGCCAAGGCATCCTCATGGAGGAGTTTTCATAAATGGTGACCTGTGAAAAAACTTTCAGCCTAGTTGATGTTATCTTAGATGACATCAGTCATTCACAGGAAGGTCTCTAAGAGCCCAAGCTTCATTAGTTATTACAGTCACAGAGTTACTTGACACAGAATATTATTATGCCTCCCTGTTGTCCCACAGCCCTCTCTAAAGACTTATTTTAACATCACTTTTGCAGTTATATTCTTCTCACTGAGTTTCAGTGGTGTCAGCCAGGTTACAGTTGTGTTCATGAAGAGGCAGTTCCAATGGTGCTCCTTCATTTCTCAGGCATCAGGGGAGATTGTCTTTCCACATTCCAGTGTCCTGGATATATTCTGTTCTCAAGATCTCATTTAGACCAAAATTAATGCTCCTTTTGCTCTTTTTTTAAAAATTATTTTTCATTTTCCCATTTATGTTTTCAGAGAGGCTTCTGGCTGCAGAGAGCCCCCTAACTTCCCCCTGAGTAGTTGTCCTTGCATGTCCCACTAACTGCTCTGTTGCTGCCATCTGGGAGTCCAGGTGTTTTTAGGATGTGCTGGTTCTGTGCATGTGTTCTGTACATTTCCATCTCTTCCACAGAAAGGCTCTGAAAAGCTTGTTGGCCCCAACTCCTTCTCAGAAGTCATGGTAATAAGTAAAATATTTTGACTTTGCTGTTTAGGTTTGGTTTGGGGTTTTTTTTTTGTTTGCTTGTTTGGGTTTTTTTTACTTTTACTGCTACAGGTCTTATTTAAGTGGAAATTAGGAGGTTTTGGGAGCTTTAGGGGTCCTTTTGGGAAAGCATCATGTAAATTCCTTTAGAGTTAAATTCAGTGAGAGTCATGCTGGGCTGGCACAGAAACCAGGACAAGTATAACTGTGTTAGTACAGCTCTGCCTGGGTTAAGTAGCTTTGCTGAACAGCAGGGCAGAGGAGGCTGATCAGAGGACTGTGCTAATTCAGTTAAATCCTTTTCCATTTTGGAAATGTCACATTTAGAGCTCATATATTTCTGTGTAGTGCTGTATTTTGTCATGCAAACATACTCTGATAAATCTTTCAATTCAAAGGTCGGTGACCCATTCATGGATGAAACCGCATTTTTTTCCCCAGCTAAAGCATCTAGATAGCATTGTACAGAATAAAATACAAAGTGATGAACCCAGGCCCAAGGGCACCACTTTTAGCTGATGTCTATTATGTATGTATATGTATGAAGGTACGTATAATGCAATGACAGGCTTTTAGAGGCTTCTAATCTACATTTTTCTTAGCCCAGAAATACATGAATAGGACCCTGACTTCATTTTCTGAATCCAAAAAGCACGTATCTTTATCCTATGCTTTTAAGCATCCTTTCATTTGTGCTCATTTGCAGTCTGTTACAATTTTTTGAGAGTTGTATGCATACATTTCAGAGCAGAATGGTGGCTTTTATTTTTGCCTGGGCTATTTTCTCCTCCATATTCCAGAACAACTGCTCGTGTGGCAGGAGGGCACAGATATCTCCATGGATCTAGATAATCTGTGGTTATGAGAGGTATTCAAAATGTTTCTCAATTATTTTCCTTTTCTATATTGTCTCCTGCACAATCCTTTTTTGTACACTTGGGAAAGTGTTGAAGCCTTTGTGTTTCACCCTCAATATGAGAGATCTTCCAATGAACAGTGTTCATTTTGAGGGAGGAATGGTTCTTACTGCAGCTTCAGTTCAAATCCCAAATGCAGGTGTATGATCATGGCCAGGATTTGTGTTTGGTTCTCTGCATGTGTGTTTTTAATGTTTTAACAGCTGAAAATCAGACTGCTTTCAATTTTCACTTTCTGAATCCCACATAAGCAAAGGGATTTATTTTTCTTGATTGCTCAATTAAGTAGGATGTTCGCTGTGGAAAGCAAAATATTCCAAATTCTTAACAGCTTAGAAAGCTTTTAGAAAACTTGTGATGTGAATAGAGTCAAACAGAGGAAACTTACTTTCTTTAACAAAATTCAATTTGGAGGGCCTTTAAGAACTAATTAACTAAATTAATTGATATTGGTTTCACTGAAGCAGATGATGATGACAGTTGTGTGTCTTGCAGTCCTGCCACTCTTATTCCTGCAATGCCAGAGCTTGTGGGATTTCTTAATGATGGAGATAATAAAACAAAACAAGTCTTCTAAAGTATTTACTTATTCTACAGCATGTCACTGCCAAGCTTGCACAAACTACAGAATACTTGTCTGCTTTTGTTGCTCCCAGCTTCAGCAGCACAGATGTAACTTTGAAAATTATTCTGGGGGTGGTTTGGTAAGGACATAGCAGCGATTACTGAGCAGTGCTGCTGCAGGAGTCATTCTTGAAGGTACATTTGGAAGATTAAGTTTTAAAAAAATAAATTATACTGGAACCATTCTGCAGACATGGAGACATTTAATGATGAATACACAAGATAATGCTTTGAGAGTGTTAAAGGCAGGAAAATATTGAATGATTACTTTGTGAAGATCTGTTCAATGCATTCCTTGGGGATGATGCAGGGATCCATTTCCCTTAGGAAGGAGCTCGAATTTGAATTAAAACTGACTGAAGCCACTATTCTTCAATGTATTTACTCATACATGCACATACACATATAAAACCCAGCAAACAATCTGTTAACAGTCAGAGAACTAAAGCAATACCATTTCCTCCTACATCTCTTCTTTTTATCTCAATTTTATCCATAAGATTGGTAAAAGGATCTGGTTTTTTTCTTATGACAAGAGTATTTCCTGGATGGTTTGAATTGCTTTTGTTATTAGCTGTCTAGATTCCCTTCATTCTTTCCCTTTTCTTCTTACTTCTATTCTTTTATTCTTTCTCCCTATTATTTAGTCAACTGTACTTTTTTCCTCTATTCTCTCCCCCCTCATACTCTGCTTTTTGAGCTCTTGGCTACAAATACAAGATTCAAAGGGCAAATCTATTAAAAGAAATGGCAGTACCTTTATAGCTCTCTCAGAAAAGAAGAAAGAGATGTTTCCCCTCCTCCCACTCGAGTGATTTCACCAGGGAAGCTGAGAGTTCATTTGCACAAATACACCTTCCACTTCCCCCGACTGATGGAGGCAGTGGTGTCAGAAAAATTTCAGGATGTACCCCACTCAACATGAGAATTGCAGAAGCTCTTAATTCCTTCAAAAGAATGTCCATTAAATAAGCAAACAGACAAATAAATGCCTTTAGTTAGGAAGATTGCCTTTTCTGCTTGCTGCTCCTGGATTTTGGATTCATGCAGTGGACAGGAGCCTAGAGTAAATTTCCAGCTGAGGAAAGACTTGTCTTTAGTTTTTCCAAGATGCCCCCAGCAAGAGCATCTACCTTGCAGAAATAATTTTCTTCTGCTATGTTTTCCCTGTATTTACTGGTGGCCAGTGCTAAAGCCTTGCGCAACCTCTAGGTTTTTGGTTTTTTCACTTTTTGAACACCTCTCACAGTTCAGTTTTTTCTGTTGTTCCTGTTGGGCCTTCGATGATTTGTGCGTTGCCATTGCAGCTAGGAAGTTCCAGAGACTCTGAAGTGATGCCTGCTTTTTCCTGTGGGGTGGTTTCAAAAATGGCCAACTAAAAATAACCTCAATCAAAAATATTTAATTTCACAAGTCAGTTTCAAAAAAAAAAAAAGCATGACCATGAGCATAAAGGCGGAACAGAAAAATAATTATTGGGGCTTTCTCTACTGCAAACTCTAACCCTGTAGTATGTGACCCTAAAATGACCATGTTATAAATTACTCATATTGTAAACATGATAACCTTGCCAGCACTGAAGTTTCAGTTCTACCCTGAATTTATGCTTTGCTGGGGTCTCTAAGAAGGCTCAGCACTGTCATTTTTGCCCTGCTATATTTGTGGTGTGCCCACAAATCTATACAACCATGACACCATGAATATACTTTGAATTGCTTTTACAGGAGCTGAATCCCAAGGATTTTCCTTGGGCAGAGGCAGTATTTACCCCAGGTGCTGTTTCTAGCCTTTTTACTGCAAAAATTCGTTTTAATTTTGAATACAACGTGCTACATCAGTTCAATACAGTAGACTGAATGTTTCATGAGTCTCTGCACTGATACTGGCAGTGTATTTTGCAATAAGGTTCTGCACCTCGTTACATGCCAGTCTGGCTGCTCACTATTTCATAGCAATCACTTTTTAGAATTGGTAAATCTTCATGCAGAAAGAGGAAAATATAGTCAGCATTCCAGTAATTGTTGTCTCTCGCTGCATAAGGGGATTTACAAATAGCGCAACAATGGTGAAGGTAAAATTATTTTTAGATGCTCTGCTGTGAGTTCGAGCAAGCTCTGGCCTAAAATCTATCAACTAGAAGGTCAGGCAATGCTTTATGAATGTAATAGAGCTTCAGTTGTAAAAATCTGCTGCAGGAATCAGAGGCAGAGATGGAGGGATCCAACGAAGAGCTGCACTAAAAATGCAATCCAGCCTACAGCTATTATTCTTAAAGAGGGAGACATAACCCAACCCTGACATCCAGACTATTACACCTAGCAAAACTAGTTTATTTTTGAAGCAGTTTATTAATTAAGTCAGAAATAACTGAGGGGGAAAAATGAAGATATTTTCTGCAGGAAATTAAAGTAGCAATATAAACAAGTTCTGAACACTCTATTTATTTCCAATTAATGAAAATTAATTTGAAAGATAGAATGAGCTTCCAATCCATATCCTTATAGCCCAGTATGTCTGGAAACAGAATTCATTTTAATTAGTCATAAAAAGTATTTAAAATCTTCCAGTGTCAAACCCCCCATAAATTTGGGACTCTATTCAGAAAACAACGATGGCATTACTTTTTTAAAAGACTATGCTGAATATTTATAGTAACATTAATGATAAAAACATACATAAATCATATATCCCTAGCTTTTTAACGTCCTCCTAATATCTACAGCAGTTGCAAAACTACTCCCATTGCTGTTGCACCATGGAAATGTTAAATTGAAACCTTCTTTCCAGCAACTTTTGCAGGTCCCTGCCAGTTTTGCTATCACTTTCTGCCACAGGAAAGTTCTTGGGCCTAACACAATAATCTAAAATAATCCTCTAGGGAGAAGCAATATTAATTAACTGGTTGCACCTGCCCATTGCACAATTAAGTCTNCAGGAAATTAAAGTAGCAATATAAACAAGTTCTGAACACTCTATTTATTTCCAATTAATGAAAATTAATTTGAAAGATAGAATGAGCTTCCAATCCATATCCTTATAGCCCAGTATGTCTGGAAACAGAATTCATTTTAATTAGTCATAAAAAGTATTTAAAATCTTCCAGTGTCAAACCCCCCATAAATTTGGGACTCTATTCAGAAAACAACGATGGCATTACTTTTTTAAAAGACTGCTGAATATTTATAGTAACATTAATGATAAAAACATACATAAATCATATATCCCTAGCTTTTTAACGTCCTCCTAATACCTACAGCAGTTGCAAAACTACTGCCATTGCTGTTGCATCATGGAAATGTTAAACTGAAATCATCTTTCCAGCAACTTTTACAGGTCCCTGCCAGTTTTTCTATCACTTTCTGCCACAGGAAAGTTCTTGGGCCTAACACAATAGTCTAAAATAATCCTCTAGGGAGAAGCAATATTAATTAACTGGTTGCACCTGCCCATTACACAATTAAGTCTGTGACTAACAGGAGACACTTTTTAAACCCCACAGACTCTGTCAGCCACCAGGGGACATCGAAGAGTTTCTCAACCTGTGCACTCAGTCCCTGGAGCTCAGATTCACCTTATTTTTCGTATCAGCCTTCACTGACACAAAAATCAAACATCCCAAAAATCGTTTCCAAGCTTCAGCCTTCCCATATGGCACAACATGGCATTACCAACCGCACCACGGGAGAGCTCTAATGGCTCCTGACGCACAACATCCCAATTAAGTGCCACAATGAAAGCAGCAATTTCGGCTTGTTTAATAACAGACTTCACCCAAGCAAGCCTTTGCTTCAAAGGATCTTTTAATAAATGTGAAGTAAAGCCTGAAAGGAGGAAAAAGCTAAATAGAACTATAGTTACTTTGTTACAGATGGTCAAAGTGGAGAATTGTCGGCTGAAAAAGGAAGCTTTTAGTAATTGACGAGTCTCTCCTGAGACACCCCGTGGTGTTGCACACACACACACACGAACCAGCACTGGTATGTGCACGCTTGTCTCATTCACGTGCCTTGCTTGTTTTTAAAAAACATGCTTGAAACAACAACAATAACAATAAAATGGTTTTTATTTATAGCTCACTGTCCTGTACTGTGACACAGGACTCTTCAGATGTGGTGAGATTTTTTCACATGGCAGAGGGTAGCAGCAAGCAAGCTGAAAGTAAAAACTTTCTGTGAAAAATCAAGCACAGTTTTATTCTGGAATTAGAATTCTTGCTATCATCTCACAAGTAAGACCTACTTATTCTTCTGAATAGACAAGTCTGAATTATTCTTCTGAATAGACAAGTGCACAGTAGTTCCCCTCTTAAAACCTGCATTTGCAATTAACTGCAGAATTGACATAAGGTGGTAGCAGGTCTAACTTTTTTTACTAAAGTACTTTTTGATGGTGATTTTCTATATGCTCACACACGTTCCTAAGAGATAACTCTGCTCTTCTTTCCATGAGATCATTCCTTAATTACATTACACAGCTGAATAACAGATGCATAGCAACAATAGATCAAGAAAAGTCATTAAAGATATTCTCTATAAAATAGTTCCTTTCTAATGGGTGGCACTGGGGAGATCATGGAATGTGGCAGTAATAAGAGTTAATTTATATTTGGCATAATTTAGAGGCCAGAACAGCAGCCAGGAGATCTGTATCTGTGCAACATGACAAGATGTGCCAACCTACCTTATCAGCCATCTTTCCTTTCTGACCTCAGCTGTTTGTACATAGCATATTCCACAATATACATTTCTATTTTTATAGACATTCTGGCTTCTGCCTTCTTTAGAGAGAGCTGAGGAATTTCAGGGCAAACCAGCATGAACAGGAAAGACAGAAAGAAATTTGTAGCAGCAGCATGGTGATTACTGGAAGGATGTCTTAGTGTGGGAAAACACATTTTTATTTTCTCAGTATAATGCTGGTTTCAGGAGCACAGTTGTTGGTGACATGAAAAAATGGTGCTTTCTTTTTCACCACAGTCCATCTAAACAGCTAAAGACATAATTCCATATTAACTGAGCTCCTTGTGGAAGGTACTGATATAATGTGTATATGCTTACAGTGGAGCACCACGGGTCAAAGCTAAATGATAAAAAAATTGTGTTCACAAACTATAGTTATGAGGACTTCAGAAAGATTTAAATGAAGTCTGTACAGTTCTTTGCCATAGAATCAGGCTGCAGTGTTAAAGGCCAAAAAGCATCCCAGAAAAAGGGGTGGAAAAGATCCTGAAAAGGGGTCATTGATCATTACACCTGTAGCAGGTATGGGATTAGCAGGGAGAGAGAAAAGGGAGGACTGGGGTCAGTTAAGAAGAACACCTCTAGCTCTGTCCTTACAAGGCTGTTTGCTGGTGTTAAAAGTTATCTGAGCGTTATCTGTAAAATGCATCTCCCAAGAAAATGTAAATCTGGTGTGGGAATGCTGTGTGAGACAAGGCCTCTCTGCTGATTTTTTTGTAAGCTTGGGCTACATGTGTTAAACAGTAAAAGATTAGGTTTAATTAAGCTTAAATTGGGACCTGTAGTAGTTTCATCTTTAGCTGCAAATTACTAGCACTTCTTGCCCTTGTGCTCCAATACAGAATGGTAGATCCTTTCTGCTTGAGCGTTTTATAGTTTGGATTGTAATAAAATATCTTATAGGCAGTAATTGGTGGGTAAACTGGGGAAGGTCACACGATTTATGGGATAACTATAACTTCTGAAAATGGGAAAAACCTCCATCAAACTGCATGCAGGCAATCCAGTTTACCAACATGAAATGCTGATATAAATGCTTATGCTTGAGGCAATTTACAGCCCCAGCTGTTCTGAAGTTGGCTCAGCACAAGGGGAAATCCCGATTCTCACCCTTCACGTGAGTTAAATCACAGGTGCTCTGATGTTGGGTTGTGGTCTGGGAAGGGTTATTCTTCTACTTTCTGAATTTCTGCTATTATAATTGCAGGTTTGCTGTTCTGCCTGGCATAAAATGTAAAAATTTAAAGGAGATTTTATAATGTTTCAGCTCTTTGTTTGGATTTTTATGTATTCTGTGGCACTAGAAAATGTTTTTCACTTCTGAATTTCAGTGTTTAAAAAATCAGGATGGTACGTGAGAGAAACAAACACTGTTTAATTGCTTTCCTATTCTGAAATTAGCTGCATTGACTTAAGAGACTGTTGTTTTTCAAAAACATCTGTGTTTTAAAGAAGTGTTCAAAGGCTGACCTTTTATGAATGCCTACACTTAAAGGACTTTTCTATTTTAAAGCATTTATGTGATGGAGTTGTAATGGAAATATTGACATAATGGTGATAATAAAAATGACATCAAAATGCTAATACTGGTAGACATGCAGAAATCGTGTCCCTGTGCCTCACTGGTTAAAATCACTTCTTCAGCACACCAGGGGCTGGCACAGAGCTCCCCCTGCTAACTGCTATGATGGTACCACTAGCTAAAGGATTTCCACTAACAAGCTATGGATGCGCCTCTTTCTCCCCCAGCAGTGCTCTTCTATTAAGCTATTTGAGGAGGAAGAGAAAATCTCTCTCAACATAGGAATTATCACTGAAAATACTCTATAGAAAAAAGCTGTAATGGTGGGTTTGCAATGGCAGCATGTAGATACAAAACCCTTGCAGTAAGTTTGGGGTAAGAAAGAGGAAAGGAAGAAAAATAACATATTGAGAGAGCTTTGCCAGGACAATTATGCTGGCTGTCAGTTACATAAATTGTTTTTAAGGTATGTTTTTACTGGTTTGTTTGTTTTCGGGGTTTTTTTTTTGGAGGGGGTGTTGTTTTTTTTTACTTTAGCACCTGTTTTCTACTTAAATCTGCTTACAAGAGCAATGAAGCTGCTGAAGGGTCTGGAGCACAACTCTAATCAGGAGCAGCTGAGGGAGCTCAGAGTACTCAGCCTGGAGAAAAGGAGACTCAGGGGGGACCTTCTTACTCTCTGTAATTCCCTGACAGGAGGTTGTCACCAGGCAGGGGTCAGGCTCTTCTCCCAAGAGACAAGTGGCAGGACAAGAGGAAACAGCCTCCAGTTGCACCAGGGGAGATTTAGATGGGCTATTACAAAAAATTTATTCACCAAAAATGTTGTTAAGCAGAGGAACAGGCTTCCCAGGGAAGTGGTGGAGTCACCAGCCTTGGAGGTATTGACAAGATGTGTAAATGTGGCACTTGGGGACATGGTTTAGTTGTGGGACTCAATGATCTTAAACATCTTTCCCACCCAAATAATTCTATGATTCTACATATCTTTGGGCTATCCAGAAATTTTCCTCTGTTGACTTGAGGTTTTTAATCCCCATTCTCTATTGCTCTCACTGGTGTTTACATTATTTATGTTTCCTTTGCTCAGGAAAGGAATCAGACAACACTGCTTAATAGAGTAAATATGTTACCACACTGTAATACACTGGTAAATATATAAGGTGTATCTCAGCACTATTATGGATGAGAGAGGCAGGATATGCAATAAAAATTTTACAGCAGGGAAGTTGTGTTTACTGACCTGTATAAGCTTTAGGGATTTCATTCTACAAGTGTGGCAATAGATTTGTTTTGTGGTGCATGTACCACTCAAACTCGGAATCAATACAAGCGGGGTGGTGTGGCACTCTGGCATGTACTGGAGTGAGCCATCCCAGGCAATCAGATTTATGTTCATAAAAGTTCTTGTTCTGTGGTATAATGTCTGATGGTAGTGAAAAATACAGGGGACTGCACAGTCCTCTGAAAATGGAGTGATCTCTCACGTTTCAGCCAACTACACGCAATGTTTGCAGCATGAGCTCTTATTCCAAGTGCATGGATTGGAAACTGGAGAGCCCCAAGGCACTGAGCAGTACAAGGGCCACTGGTGGATTTGCATATCCATCTCCATTACCAGGGAGCCAAGGGCTGGATTCTGTCAGACAGAGCAAGGTGTGAGTCATATTCCCACTAAACAGATTGCTCAAGGAGCAAGTCATCTTCGAGAACTGGTCTTATTGCTCTCAGTTGTGACATTAAATGTCCACAGTAGTCCACAGCTGTAGCCTCACTCCTTGGAATAACCAGTTCCAAAAAGAAATGGAAGGTGAGGGCTTTATACACCTGCAGTGAAGCAGAGCAGGATTTGATCTGTAATCTCTGGGTGAATTCACTCACTGCAGAACAGGTGGGGTTATTTTTGCTTGTCTGAGGGTGAGAATCCCCACATCATCACCATCTTCTCTCATAGCAAAGGCTAGTGAGCTGAGCTTGCTGCTCTGGAGAGTCCAGGGAAGCTACATTTGCAAAGGCATTCCTGCAATCTCACAGATATCTTTGCCCTGTTCACCTCAACCCTCATTTGGCACAGGCACAGCTGATTTTCCAGGAGTATGCATTGCTTTGTTGCTCATTTTTCATCTGTGCTAGAAAGCTCCCAATTTACCTAGAGAGCATAATGATGTCTGGCAAAGGTCTTCACAACTGTCTACAACCTCACCTGTCTCACCAAGAATTAAACTACCTTGTCATGCTGAGATTTGGGGCTTCTTTCTGGGGCAGCCAGATCCTGTAGTTACCAGCCCTGGCAAAGCTAAACTGGAGTAGATGAGACTTGACTTTCCCCTCCCTTGGTCCTTCTTTGTTGTACTGGCTTGCATTTATGGAATAGAAACATCCAAGGAGGCTGAGATTGATGAGCTATAAAGCACTGAGATGCTGGCAAGAAGATTTATAGGACAGTTTGTCAATTATACGAAGTTAAACAACACAACAAACTGAGTGGAGTCGAACGCAGCATGGTTCCTGACACAAAAAGGAAATTGTGTGAAAAAAATCTTGTGTCTTGCTCTCCCAGGATTCAGAATGGTCTTTACATCTGTTGCCTGCATGAGCTGTGTTGTGTGTCGCTGGCCTTCGCAGCCAAGAAGAGGCTCTGCATCTGCTCCGAAGGCTGGATCCCTCCTGAAAACACTGACCCAGCTCTGGCAGATGCAGCTCAGCCAGAAGGAAACCAGCCCTCAGCTCCTGTGCAGGTGTTGGCTCTGGGGCTCTCTATCCAGTAGTTTAGGAGGATGTGCCTCTCTCATCCCCGCACAATATCCATTGTGTCCAGCGTGCTGGAGATTCCAACTGATTCCTGTTTCCCCTCCTCTGACCAGCCTGCTTCCCTCATATTGGCTGAGATGTGTTCAGGAGCTTGCACTGAGGCAAATGACTTCTTCATTTTGAGTCCTCAACAGTACTTTCTTTTCAAGGGCATACACATATATAAATTATATAATATTTTGTGTTTGCATTTCTACAAAATTACGTACTCACCAGTCCGTTAAATGAAAGAAAAGTGCTGTCAGACAACTTGATGACAAACTTCTGATTATTTCAAGTTATTACAGAACAGTTAGAAAAATGTTTATTAAGACACTAACTGCTATAAAGATTTTGTGCTTATCTTATTGGAGCCTTTGTTGTGTGGACAGTCCTAAAGAAGTTCTTCTCAAAGAGGGTGTGTTGTTTTTAAGACACAAAACTTGAAAGATGATAAAGATTTAATATAACATTTGTTCCAAAGTGATGGGCTTTTATACTTTGAAAATTTTTTCTCTAAAGAGACAAGAAAATGAGATGATGTGGAAAGGATAAGAAAGAGAAAGAATGAGATCCATTCAGAACATGGGGAGATGAGATTGAAGGATTATCAAAAGAGTGGCTCAGATCAGATGCTAACATGATCATGTTCATTCCTAAATTCCTAAATTTTAATTGGAGAGTCAGATCTGCTTTAACATCAGAGGAACTTTTCTAAAGGATGCGAACACAACTGGTCTGGAAAATAATTTGAATTTGTGGTGCAACAAGTTTATGTAAAATACAAACATGGATTTTTTTATGAATGTAATTTTAAGGAAAGGATTGAATAAAAGTAGAATTACTCCACATAATCAAACACCATCCAGATTCACGTACTTTGGCGAATGGCTTTGTAGTAGAAACATGGTCTGACAGGAGAAGTCACGAGTCCCTATAGATTCATGTAAGCCAAAGCTTCTTAATTTTGTATACCATATACTGTGTATTGAAGGAAATATGCCTTCACTTACAAGTTTCAACTCTACTTTAAAAAGTGATAAGTGCAGTACAAGTTCAGAACACGAGTCCTTAAAGCTGTGTAGTCATTTATAACTAACTTTTAGTATTTCATCTTTGATATTTTATGGTGGGTACTGAGAAACTAATTGGTGCCCATGTTACCTGCTAGGACAATTTTTTGTTTAAACTGTGTGCTACTTAAAATGTACTGAGACTCACATGAGGAAGTGCTGCAAGCCTTAGGATTCCCAAACAAATCTCATAAGTATTAATTAAGATCTCTTTTTAAAATGGTCTGGCTTGAGGAGAGAGGGCATCTACCTGTGTTTTCTCCTGGATGAAACAGCAGTAGTGACAAGTTTAACTCCACATGAGGGAAAAACCAATTTTTTTCAATTCAATTCAAACCAATTTAGAGTTGAATTCTTTTGATTTTATGGCTAATATTGCATTCTCCTGCATTCAGCTCATCAATCCAAATGACCACATACCTATTTATGTATGAGGGAAAAGCATCCACACAGGGAGGCTTCCCTATCTTTGGAAATTGCCCCCACAAGCATATACTGGATTTGGACTTAAAACTGATGAAGCATTTACTTTGGAGAAGATTAAACCATTGGGTTCAGAGAACCTGCTATCTTCCTCCTCAGAGCTTGCATAACTTAGCTGATAAGGAGAACTTGTTTTTTATCACAGAACTGTGTGTCTGCAAGGGGATAGCTGGTCTGACAAATTTTACCCCCGCCTCCATGAAAGCAATAACAATTCCCAGGTGCACTGCAGGTCTTGAAGGTAGACTGTATGGGATGCTCCAAAGGTCTAATGAGGTGGTGGGTGTATAAATTACTCGGTACATTACAGGATCAAATGGAACGAGTATTAGTTAACATGCAAGAAGCAATATGAGCGGAATAATTAGATTCGTTTCTTTTATACTGGAAGCATTAGTCTTCTGGGAAGCTTGTAACTGCAATAGCAAGGCTATCTGATGCTATCTCTGGATTAATGTACAGGTGTTTACCTAGAAAAAGCTTCAGATACAAAGAAAAATGGAAAAGGCTTCACTTACAAAAACAAGTGCAAATTAAGATAAAATTCTGTGACTCATATGAATGTTACCTGGAATAACACAGCAGGAAGGCATTAGTCTACAAGAAATAATTGTTTGGGCCATTACAACCACCAGTACTCTCTCCTGCCCCTGCCCAGCTTTAAATCGAGCAGTTTATCTTAATTATCAGCCAACATAGAATTGACTAGACCGAAACCAAATCCCCATTAACCTCTCCTGTAATGTGTCTTCCAACACGGACCCACAGCTCCTCAGACCACACCAAAACCTGCTTACAAAGCAAACAGCCCTCCCCATACTTTGATAACCTGTAATTCAGCAGCTGGAGGAATTTATCTCCCCTCAGTGCTCAATAACAACAGGTTGTGGGGAAGCAGTAATGCCCAGAGAGCGCTGAGATCACTTAGTCACAAATGTAGTATATTTGGTACTTACACCACACCTTTTTTTTTTTTTNTTTTTTTTTTTTTTTTTTTGAATCGTTATTCATCCAGGACTTGAAGAACTCTGAAGCACATGACACCATTTTTTTCCCCCTTCTAAGAGAGAAAGTGTAACAACAGTGTTAATCTTCTGGGGACTTTTTAAATTTAAGCTGCCAAAGATAAAAATTAATGAGGTGTGAAGAGATGCAGTCTTTTGCATCTGTCTATCAACAACTTAAATATGGGAAAAGAAAATAATCTACTTGAATAGCATCTGATTGTGTGCTTTATTTTGATTCCTATCTTGGTTCTGAGAGGCACTTAGTGCATAGAAAAAGAGAGCACTTAATATCTGGCAAGACCAGCCCGTGTGTTGCAGTGGCTCACAGAGCATTAATTTTCAAGGACAAAACCAAAAAGAAGCGTTGCTACTAATGTTTCTTTGAAAGTTCCAGCAGAAAGCAGATGCAGTGGGGTCATTTGGCATCCAGGGACAGGTTCCATGGCCTGAGATGCAAGTGCTGGCAGCACGTGTGGGATCTGACATTGGAGCTGTTTGCTCTGGTTTGTGTCTCCGTTGAATCTGGTTTGATTTGCTGCTACAGATTAAGGGTTCAACCTAAATCAGCAAACAGCTGTATGTTGGTCTGAACTGTAAAAGGTCTTTGACTATTCCTACTGTTCCTCTCCAAATGGTGAAATTCTGTAGGCCTAAAACTTTCTTTTTAGAGATATTATTTTCCATTGAATAGTTATTGTTAAAATGCAGTAAAGAGCATTCCGGATTTTCATTCTTTTGCCTCTGGAGCTTTGTAATAATCCTGAACCATGTTGGGCCTACTGTTTTGGGGTTTCTTTTTAATTCTGTATTAATGCATGAAGCACATTATTCATCCTTACATTGCACCAAACCCCTCAATTTTAATTAACTTCTTTAAGGACTTCATTCTGTACCCACTGACATTAATTAAGGAGTTCCATTGGCTTTTAACTATCAATCACTCCATTTGCTTGGGGCCAGATTCACCCAGGGGAAGTGTTACAGAATTACCCACTGAAGTATCTGAAGCCAGGAAGGTGAGCCTGAACTTCCACCTGCCTTGCAAACACAGCTGCTCGACTCAGGGCTGCCAGGAGGGCTCCTCCTCTGCAGCACCTGAGCCTGGTCTGATGAGAAGCACCTTTTAAAAGGAGAGTAGCAGCCAGAGGCTGTTTAGGAGGTTTAGGGCTATGGCTGTTCTGTCCTTTCAGTCTGAGGGGTTTACTTTGAGAGCTGCACTGTAAATATTTGCTGACTGTACCCCAGCTGCTTCCCCTCTCTCAGTTGCCCTCTGACATTGCAAGGATCTCCTGAGCTCTCGTGGCTGCAGGGTGGGACACTCAGGGCTTGTGTACTGGCAGGAAATGTCTTGTGTGAGCCTGGCAGAAGGTATGGAAGAGGAGCCTGGTTTAATAGGGAAGGCCTGAGAAAGCTCAGACTAAGTTTCAATCTGAGTTTATCATTGCTATTGTGGGCTAAAAAGCCATTGGGCTAAATATGAAAAGTAAACCTGGCAATGGAGAGCAGAGCTTGTGAATCACTGGTGGAGATGGAGCAGTTTGGCACAGAAGAACTGGAGTTTCTGCCTCCAGGTTAAGTAACCAGTGTTTTTTTGGTCATTGTTTTTTTTTGTTGGAGGTGGTGAAAATTTAGCTAAGCCTTTCATAGCTCTGACTCCACATCAATGTGTGCTGTGTTTCGGGTGTTGTGTCTTGCCTCAACATTTAGAAAGGTGCAGCCTTCAGAGACTACTGCCATGGGCACAGTGTTTTTGTGGAGGTCTGTGGTTAGTTTTTGAGTATCCTTCCATTTAATAGGGGCAGAGGGAATGTTTGCCTTGCCACAAACAGAAACTGAAAACCTCATGTGCATATCTGTGTGAGTGTGTAAATGAGTCAATTTTGAGAAATGAGCAAAGAAGTCTGTCCTCTTGGGGAGTTTAATAAAGGGAATGGGCATTTCAAATACACTCTTAATTTTACCTGTGGAAAAAAACCTCAATAAAATAGTAATTTGTCCTAGGCAGCAGCCACAATTGTTTTATCTCTTTGCCCAGCTCTTTTCTGCCCTATAACACACCTGGATAAAGTTCATAGTTTCTATTATTTTTAAATTACTTTTATTGCATAATTGGGCAAATCCACATTTTTAAACAGGCTTGTAACTTCCTTGAACTGAGATCATACAGAAGCAACAGCAATTGCTTAAGCATATATAGATTGCAAATACTTTTTATAACTGTATTTAGAAAGTGATGCTTATTTTGGAGAACACTGAGCACTTTCTCTACTGCATATGGTGGATGTCATAGCTAGCTTTTTTTAAAAGTTGAAATTATTCTGTGGTAATTGTTTATTTCCTGTGTTCATTAACAGAGTAGCTAGTTTTTTAAAGCAGGGCCAGATGAACTGAGCAAGAGGGCAGAATAAAGTTGAAGTCTGTACTATTTTTGTCCAACAGTCATTAATCAAATGCATTTGAAAACAGATAGTGGCCTGATTTACTTACACAGTATTATGCTCATATAATTGCATCAAATTTTGAGGAGGTTCTCTCATTTACACCAGTGTGAGTAAAAAGGAAAAGCAGGTCTTGGATCTACCTAGCAAAATGCAGTTTGTTTGCCAGGAAGGCTGGATAAAATGTAGATATCACACAGGCACTGTGCCTCTAGCTGCTGTGCTTACCACCAGCAGCTCAAAGAGAATTATTTAATCCTTGTTTGCATAATAACTTCTGATAAATAATTCAAGAACGTATGGCCTAAAGTTTTTTTAAGGCAGTGCCTGAGGGAGAAACATGATTCTGTTCCAGTTTTAACAAGGCACCAGGAACCCCAGCAGAGTTGTTAGAGCCGTATTCAAGCTCCTTGGACATGTTTTGGTGTAAAAGGTACAGTGAAAGGCAGAAGAGGACTTCAAGATATTTCATGGGGAGTTGTCACAGGAGGAAACACACCTCTGTGCAATCACATACTGTGTGTTTGCAGTGGGAGAAATAGCAGCAGGCTGGAAGGCCCCTCTAGTAACAGCACTTAATGGTGTAATCCATTAAATCAAATGTCTAGAGAGTGGGGTTCTGAAAAAGGATTTTTTAAAAATTATTTTTTATTTTTTTATGCCTCATACAACAAGGTTCTTAATACAGGCTTGCTGACAGTAAGTGCTTCAAATTGGCTTCTCTTTTTTTCCCCCTCTCTCTGTTTATCTTTACAATGTTGAAGTGATCCTGATTAAGGAATGAAAAAGTTATCATCATCTTTGGCTACTTTTTGCCTTCATATTGTGTATTTGGGGGGAAATTATTTATTTATAGGACCAAACCAATTCTGTTAACAAACATAATAACTTGAATTTATCTCTGTCAGATGGAGTCTGATACCCTTATTACTTGCATCTGTTTGCTGCAGTGAGGTTTGCTCTGAGTTAATACATTGCTGAATGTGAATACGGAGGTGAAATCTGGTCCTTACATCATTGATCTGGAAAAAGGGGAAAAAAAGTAATTATTATCCCTGACAGCCCAGGGGATATCATGGTTGTTTGAAAACTATTTTGTTCTCAGTCTGTCGTGGTTTTTGACATCAATACCTACAGTGCCACATACAAATCTCATATTGAATAATTGCAATATCAACAAGTGCTTCTTTGGATTTAATGCAAAATCTTGGAATTTTTTGGCCAATTTTATGACATGATTTTTGTTTGTTTTGTGTTGTAGTTTTATTTGACCATACTGTTCCATCAACCCTGTTTTTGCTTCTCTGTATAAAAGATACAAAAAAAAAATCTGTAAAGATGACATTCACCTTCATAGCAGAAGGATCCATAAAAGTTTACCTGAAGCAATTTACTTGAAGTTTTCAGGTCCTTAGCAAGTGCAACAGTGTGATCATTTCCATACTGTTGTATTCTGTAGGCAATTCTGATTTATATTTTGGTTACCTCAAAAAAAAGATGGATGTAAAGATGTATGTTAATGAAACATCATAATGAGCAAAGTATTACTTTTATACTCATGATACATATGCTTTATAGAAATTAATGCTGGATGGACTTTTGATTGACTTTCTATCCCATGCTAATTTTAATATAATGCAGAAAAAGTGAGTTACCACCAAGAAAGAATCTTGGGCATGTGCTGTTTGTTTTATCTGATGCAGATAAATTCCCTGGATGTTTTGAGAGCTTTCAGTCGTTGTTAGGGTGCCTGATTTTCATGAACCTTTAAATGGAAGTAAGTGATTTGGCAAGAAATTAGTTGTTCTTGCAGAAGGCTCAGAAATGAAAAAAGTGCAAACCTGGCAGAAGGACAAAGTGAAATGTGACTGTAGTAATTGTTCAAACGTTCTGCCAGGCTCTTCCAGGCAGGCTGCTAAAATGCAAGTGCAGATGACAGCTGTGTATCTCCAGGTGAGGTTGATTCTGTTTGAAAATCTGGTTTTGTTCTATGTAGGCAATTTGGCTGTTTGAATTTCAACAAGGAGAAACCTTACGTGTACCATGCTTTATGTTTAGCTTTTTCCTCTGTGTTTATCTGCAGAATTCCCATTGAGACTCTCCTGTTACAATGTTCCCTGGAAAATCCTTTGGTATCTCATACTGTGCTTCTTTCAAATCTGAGGTGTAACAATACCAGTTTAATCTCTCCATCTGTTGATGGCAGAAGATCAATGCTGTAAAATTGTGTGTTAATATAAACCTCTAGTGTGTTTTGTTTGGCATTTGCATTATTTCTATCTTTCTGATTATGAAAAGGGAGTCTTCCATAGGATCTGGTTATGCCTGTAAGTAATTTTAGAGTCTTGTTCTTTCTGCAGCATCCCATAGCCTTCATCAGTAAGATATTATACCTGTACCTCGTGTTGAGGGTTAGGAAATACCACTGAGTTTGGGAACTAGATGTCTCCTAGCTCCTTAATAAATTAGTGTGTACCTGGGGAAAGCACATTGACTGCTTAGATATTACTGTTATGTATAGAAAGCATGGTTTATTCTGGAAAAAATCCCCCCTTGGTTACTTGGGGACTAGACTGCATCTTCAAGAGTTTGTATATGAAGAACCAACACTTTGTGTGTAACTAGATTGGCAGCCATGGAATTTCCACTATACTTTGCTCACAATTTTGAGACCCCCTTTTGTAAAGGTAACACAATAATAGGAAAGCACATGAGATGATTTAAAGAGAAATACAGGAGTTGGTTGTCTTTGTTGGATTTTTTGTGTGGGGGAGAGGGAGGGGGGTGTTTGTTTTGGTTCTTTTTTTTAATGTAGACCTTAACACTGAAGTGTATTCCCAGTTTTATCAGTATCAATGACCTGCAATTCTCTTGTCCATTGCACAAGTGTTGAGCTTATCTGAGATACCACTTTAACTAACTTTTCAACAACTTTCATCTCCTGATTCTCACTTGTGTTCATTTTACTTTGGATTAGTGATAGGCTAAGAATGGGCCCATAGCCAATTGTGCTCTGGCTCAAGTGGCATCTGGAACTCCTCTCTGATGTTTGTCATCCAAAGCCATGTTCATGTCCAAAAAAATTATCTCCCATTAGAAAGGAAGGATGCATTTTAATAGAAATTCTAAGAGCAATTATGGGTAGTTGGCTTTAACTGTACAGCTACAGTTGTATGATAAACATTTATAATTCTTCCATGAATAACTGCAATGCACAAGTTATTGTGAAGCCCTATTGTAACACATGCTGTCAAGGGAAAAATATTGTCTACAGGCTTCAACTGCTGAACTTGGATAAAATATTTCTCCTCAGTCTCAGCTTTAAGAAAAAAGCCTTCCTCATATGACAGAAAATACTGGAGTAACAAGAGTTAAACTGTTGTGGTGAGCTTACAAATAAAACATTGATTGCAATTTGAAAGTCAGATTATATTGTGTCATTTGCATCTGCAGTATTTCTAGAACTGGCAAATGACAATGCCCAGTTGTTTATTTCATGCGAATGTTCTTTACTCTCATTTCTGTGAACTTTCTACCCAGGGGGTTATGCAATGGAAATGCTGCCTCCTCTCTACTGAAGCCCCAGGTGTAATGTGTATCTCGCCCTTCAGAAATGATGTTTGTATATATGTATATAGCTTAAGACAGCTAAGCTTGTCTAAATAAATAAACAAAAGCATGTTTTTAACATCTTCCATAGAAATTCTGCATTACAGGCAGCTGCAACCTGTTCATAGCCCATAGGGATGGCTTTAGTCAGAGGAAACAAACACTCCTAAGCAAACACTATAAAGTATATATGTTTGAAGCTCTATTTGACACCACAGAAGTTTTGTTATGTTATTCACACCTTTCACTATTCTAAAGAAAAAGAAATAAACTCAGTTTAACAATAACATTAAGGAAATTGGGGAATGCTACAGAGTCTGGTTTTATGGTATTTTGTCTTTTTTTCTTCTCTCCACTTCCTGAGCTGCTTTACTTGAATTGATCTTGTTTAAGTTCATCTTGGACTGCAGCTGATTACAGAGAAGATCTTGTTGCTTATTTGCTGGTTAGCTGCCTAGGTTTGTGTGAAATGTTTGGGTCACTTACCTGTTTTTAGAATAAATGGACTCTCTGTTCTCTGAATGTGGGTATACTTTTAAATAAAATTAGATCAGCTTACCCCTGCTTTTATAAGTGGAAAGGTGAAGTTAATAAAGAGAGGGATTCAGACAATTTTAGTTTTCCCTGTTTGTTGCAATGGAGCAACTTCTTTAAGTGGCCATTGCCAGCTGGGAGAAAGGTTTAGCAGCTCTGGACCTGACAAACACTTGACAAACTGGCCTTGCAGTGCCACTGCCCTGCATCACCACTGTTCAGCTCCACAGCCTCTAACCAGTGCCTAGAGAAAGAAGAACCTCAGAGTTAACGCTGGTTTATCAGGTTGTGTACAGCTGTAATGAAGATCTTGTCGTGTGATCACTTATGCAAGTGAGTAATTTTATTCACACCGGTGAACTCCATGACTTCAGGGAGACTGCTCACAGTGGTTTGCTGGCTTGAGGCTGCCGTGTGTAAATTATGGCTGCTGGATGTTTTATAATTATGTATTTTTAATTAAATATTGCATATCAAAAATATAAATTATATTTCTCTAGAGCCAAAGAATAATATGATACATAACATTACTTGGATGAAGGGGCAGGGGTTGCAGGAAGAACTGTCATCGTGTTTTCTGAGTGACATCGATTTGTGTGGCTAACATTTTAGTAATAAAGCCCAAAATGTAAATCTGTAGCCTGCTGTGAAGTTCTACAGTTTCAGTGAACACTGCAGGATTTGCTCATAAATATTCATTAAACAGAGCCTTACTGAAAATGAAACTTAAGTACTTAAGGTAATGGAATAAAAGTAGTTGAGAAGGTCTTTTAGGCATGTTCAGAAACAGGATAGGAAAGAGAAAAGTTAAGTAGCATGAAGTTTGACTTGCTTTTTGGTGTTGAAAGATGCTGAAAGCACTATAGGGTTAATGGCAGTGAAATGCCTTGTCCTACTGCTAGTGAAGCCACATTAGCTTTTGATGGAAATACTGTAGAATTTCTGCCTCCTTGGACCTGTGTTCAGTTCAGAAGTACATCCTTCCATGGCATTATTGTGTCAGGGTTTTTGCTTCTTTACATCTAGAATACAATACAGGTGATTATGTACAATACATGCTCATTGTGAAGGTCATCACCAAGGCTTTCCACACTCAAAACAGCAAGATTTTGTTTACTTTTAATTTTTTTTATTAAGATCCCCGGAAAGAGTGTAACTTTTGTATTTGTGCCTCAGGGTGTGCTGCATATTTAACCAGATGGCATTTCTGGAAGTTTTGACAGGATCCTGAGATAGCCATAGCTTTGAATTGTATGAGCCAGCTCTGTTTCCTTAAAATAAGTAGGCTGTCAGGTACTGCTGGGCTGCTGATCTCTAGAGATTGGTTTTCTTAGAAACGGGTGGCTTTTGAAAGGGAGAACTTTGCAGGATGAGACAAATTCAAATAAAAGATGAGAAAAGCAAATTTCTTCCCTGTGCTTAGGAATGAGAAGATTTTTTTCCTTCTACTTTTTTTCTCGCATCCAGCAGTTTTCAGTGGCTCCAGGTGTTGGAGAACCTGTGCAAAATTTGGGCTCCCACGTGAGCATACTCCTCTTTGTCCCCCAAGAGCTGACACTAGTTCTGCTCCCTGCTTGTCTTGGGAATCCCAGTGCCTTGAATTGTTGGTGCCTCAGGCTATTGGTGCATCCTGTGCTTTTCCTGCATTTTGTGCTCCAGAAGGTCTCCAGGCTGAGAAATCCCCTATTCATTTGAGTGCAATAACCTGAAAGAAGATGGAAAGGGCAGGTTTTTAACACAATTTGACATTGAACTTTCCCAGAGCTGACTCGCCTAAATTGCAGCCAGTACCTCTTGAGAAGCAGATGGAACAGGTGTCACAGCAGCTCCTCAAGTGAACATGGACACTTGGAAAAGCCAGGGCTGATTGGGATTGAGAGGGTCTTCTGCTCTCAATCCAAATCAACCTCATGGATACTCTCACCCTGCCTTGTGAAAGGACAATGTGAGGGAGCTGAATCTTGAAAGAAGTATTTTTGGACAAATGTGTGGTGTCTCCATGGTTGAGCTGAGAGATTTTTCCCCTACTTGTCTCAAATGAAAAGCTGTCTGCTGAAAGAACAGGTGGAGTCAGTGTTTCCCCTAGCATCCCATAGAGTTGGCATTGCTGCAGTGTTGCATTTAATCCTTTCCTGATGCCTTCATGGCTCGTTTAGCCCATGTTCAGGTAAATGATGCACATATTGTGTCGCACTGTCTGGAAATAAGAAGTGCTCATCTTCCATATAGTGAGAATGTACAGAATTTTATATATATTAAACTATTACTGTTTGTCTTTGACACAAACTATGTGTAAATAATATATATTTGCATACCATGTAACTCTTTAATTATTTAAGATGCTGCCTTAGCTAAAAAATCTAGGTAAATCTATTTAAATGTTGCAAGGCAAAGTGATTTGTATTCTTCATTTAAAAGAAAAAAAAAAGAAAAAATAATCTAATAAAAAACTTATTATTCACTGTATTTCAGTAAAACTTCTGTTACTGAATATGCTCTGTTATTTTAAAAATAATTGCCAGAGAAGACAATCATGGGGGGGGG
>VZTH01009539.1:47044-169162 GCA_013397815.1 Aleadryas rufinucha | reverse complement strand
ACCAATGGGGGGGGGGGGGGGAGAAACACCCCTTATTTAAATCTCATTGATTTTTTTGCTACCCAGCAAGATGAGGGCTGCAAATCAGGGGCAGACACAGCACATCCCTGATGGCAGCTCTTGGTGGCTTTGTTATTGCTCAGCCCAGGCAAAGACCTCCTGTCTGCAGTAGCTCTCACAAGCAGTATGGTAAGGGTAGGAGAAGACCTGAGGTAGTGAAGGGGTTGCTCCTGGTAGGGATTATCAAAATATCTTTTTTGAGACCGTATGGCAGCTGTCTTGGCAGTGTCACACAGACACTTTGTGCATTGATGTGCTGGCCCTCTTATTCCCCAAGAGTATCTACATAATAGAACTGAACTTTTATTTCTGTAAACTTTCTATAAGTTTTTTGTTCTGTCTCAGTTTCTTAGTATTTTGTGAAATCTAACATTGGTGAATAGTCAGAACAAATTTCTCTTCCTTTGAATATTACACAGGCTGTGCCAAATTCTCTGTCTATGTATGCCTCCTGCAGAAAATACAAAGGGGAGCAGGGGGGAGCCCATGAGGATATATACTCTTGAGACACAAAGAATAACAGATGCAGTATTTTGAATCCTTAATTATTAGTCTATGCTCTATCAAACAGTTTCTACTGCCCTTTGGAATTTTGATGCCATCATTTCAAAACAATCACTGATGTAATTATGAGAATAAATTAATGCAGGTAGTAGTCTGCATCTTTTACTTGTCCATCAAAATGAGAGTATTATTGATTTTTGGAGTCTTCATTTGAGAGTATTACTGAATTTTGAAGTCCCCTTCAGTGATCTGTTTACCTGCAGAGCTGCCATTGCAGCTTGTTTGACTGTAGCATCCTAACTAAACTTTCTAAATTGCCATTCTCAGCGGAAGATGTAGCACAAGATTGAACAAATGACCTTTACAGTGTAATAACATCCTTTAGCCGTCAGGAATTAGTGTGTTGCATCTATCACTCCTGCAGGCCTTGAGGTGTGTGCTTGGTTCTGTAGTGCCATTCCTGTAATAATGTTACAGCCTGGAGAGAGACACTTCTCCCTTCAGTGTAGCTACCACTGAAACTGGTACTCTTGTTTCAGCATTATTATTGTTATCATCACCATGTGTTATGTAGGTGATCAAACAACAAAACATATTTTTGAACTATTATTGACCTAATTTTTACTATTTTTTTCACCAAAGTTAATTCTTACCCTGGTTGTTACCCTGTGAATAATCTTTTGCTTAGATTAAGCAAGACAGCTAAAGGCTTGAGAGAGAGAAAACTTACTCTGAGGCTTTGCACAAATAATTAAAACACTATAAACTGCTGTACACAACAGGATATTTTGATGCTCTAGAAACTTAACTCTCAATTGGAAAGAGAAATATGTGCTCATTGCTTCAAAGAACAATTAGGTGTTTTTAATAACGCACTCGCAAAACTTTACATGCTGTAGCTAATAAAACAGAATTTAGTTTACTAAGTACTTGTAAATGAAAGACAAGGCTTTTATCTGCAGCAATTTACAATGTATACAGTAACAGAAAATGATGATTCACAATGAGAACTTCAAAGTGTCTGATTTAGGCTTCTAATTTTCAAGTCAAGAGGATTTAGCGTTTACAAATTAAAATGTTAGTTTGTGTAGATTAATCTTGTAAGTTAATTAAGATACACAACCCCAGGATGATACTGGCAAGCCTTGTGGTGGTCAGATGTTCCTTAGTAGAGGTGTGATCTCAGCAGGGAACACTGAAATGGGTGTTGCCAGAAGTTTTCACTTAGGCCTCACCTGGGAAAGCCCCAGTAAAATTGGGAGTAATTTTGAGAGGAAGTGACAGAATGCTACAAGGTCTGACCACTGGGAAGAGAAACTAGAAATACTGCATTGCTCTTTGTCGTGAATGACCATCTGTAACAAATTTGAAGGAACGGATCCATTCTGGGAGTTAGTTCAGATGGTGACAGCATGTTCTCTGTCACTGAGGGCAGCACAAAAGGGATCACACTTTTGAAGACAGAGGCTGTTGCTGGGCTTTGTGAAGAGGAGTGGTAAAAATGTCCCAGAAAATAAGGAGAGCTGCTCTCTCAGTACCTGCAGGGTGCCCATCTCATTGTCTTCAGGGTGAAAGCCACACGTGGGTAGGCCAAATGTTCCCTTGCCCTCTGTTGTTTACCACTGCACTTGCACAGCCCAGTTTATACATTTCTTGAGTATAATCATTGCTTTGTAATAACTGTGCTTCTGCACTCTTGGGTGTGCTGCAGGAGTTGTTGTAGCTACAGCTAAGCAGGTTTCTAAAACTCAGTCCCTCTTAGAGATCCCTGTTGTACCAGTCACCTCCATTACCATCCCCACAGCTGACTTGCTGGAGTCTCAATTTAAATCAAAACTTGTGAGGTGTTTCAGTGAGTTTCCGTCAAATTTCGTGGCTCATGACTTGTATATCATAGGATTTGAGCTCCTGTGTTTCTGAAAGGGAAAAGTTGTTTCTTTCACTTTGCAGTGATTTTTTTCTCAATTTATGTAATCTTTGAGCCTGAAGGAAGAGAGAGACTAAGAATAAAGTACACCTATGGATTCATCAGAGACTGAGCAGTCAAAAGCAGTCAGAAACATCAAAGAACATTCTTATTTACATTTAAAGCTAATTTGAGGACAGTTAGACTGCTGGTGACATTCCTGGTGTGTTTACTTGAATCTGAAATGTAGATGTTCCTTAGTTTGAGAACACACGACGTGTGACTGTGTGGGCATTGGCAGCATTGTGATTTGCTTTCAAGCAAAAGGAATAATGAACAAAGAAGGAGTGAGTCACCTTAAAGACAGGAGAGTGACAGTGGAAAAATATGGACAAGTATCTCTAGCAATAGACAAAAGTCAGGGAGGGTATGCCGCTTACAGTAATATACTTTTATTTCCGCAAGAGAGTAAGAACACCATTCAAAAGTTGGACCAGCTCTTACAAGGGATTGGAAACTCTTTTGGCTAAAAGAAGGCTGAACTTAGTTCTCTGTGGCTTCTCACAAAAGTGTAAAACTTTTGTGTTTTGCTCAATATTGTTCCACTTGCATTTTTTTGGAAACCAGATGTGGGGAAGAAAAGACCTTGTGCATCTCACTTGTTTTAGAAGCGTTCATTTGTGTGTCTTCAGGAAGGCACCTGCCAAAGCTATCAAACTCTGAATCAAAAATTATGTTTACCTGAAGTCAGCCCCCATGTGGGACTGTCTGATGCTGTGGTGTGGGAGGGCTGTGGAGGAACAACCTGACCAGGAGATGCTGCATTTACAGCCCCCTTTTATTTCTAATGTTGCCATTCAGCAATGTGAAAACTGGAGCTGTTGCAACTATTAACTGTACCTCTTACAGCCATTCTCTGTGAAATTATTCTGAAAAATAGAAAAATATACAGCTCTAATAACTAGAGATCTTTTAGAAATCTGGGCAAAAAAACAGCAATGCAGGACTTAGTTTTGATTATATCAAATTTATTTGTGGGGATGCAGCTCAGATGTAATGCCTAATATAAATCTAAATCTAATGTTTGTGCTCAAAAGGAAATACTAATTAGCAAGGTGGGATAACTCTCTGCATGTCTCCTCCTCCTTTTAGTATCAGGAGGATGAAATGAAGTAGCTCTTAATGTGTTCTCATCCAATTACATTTGGCTAAAATTATTCATTGATCACTAATCACTGGCAGTTGTTTACACAAAACAGTGCTCGTATGCAGCATGCAGCATATTGAGGATTATTGCTATAATAGGAGCTAATCAATGAAAACCACTTGTGACTCTCTTAATGAGGTGATAGTGAAAGGGGTTTTTTTTGTTTACTGCAGCAATAGATTTTTCAAATCCGACAGAGCTCTTTGCATCCAGCAGGAAACCGGTTTTCAGCATTCGATCTCAGGCACCATTTTTCTCTTTCTCTCTAATAATATTAAAGTTGAAAAACGATTATTCCGGTCCCCCTTTATTAAACAAGCTATTACAAAGCAAGTGAAGGATTTCTGCACCTTCAATTTTCCACCTAATAATAGTAAAGTATTTTCATTGTTGCCTTGACAATATTAATGCTATTTTTTTTTCCAGTGCCTAAAGCAAGGAGTCTCACCATTTTCTTTGCCAGGTTGAAACAAATTGTGGCTTTAGACTTTAATATTAAAGACAGGTTTCTTTACTGATTTTCACTGTGATTGGTTAATTCACAAGCTTGCTATCCACCAGTAGATGAGATGTAGATGTAAACTAAATCTTCACAATAGCCTTTGGATTATTCTTGATAATACCAATGTTTTAGCACTGAGACATACCTTAATTCTAGAATTCCAAAGTACCTTAAAATAAACATATGTCAGATATTAGGCATTTAGGCAGAGTTAATGCCACTGGCCTACATTTTTTTCTAGTTTATAATGCCATTGTTCTGTCTTAAAGCTTCAGAAACACTCACTCTGGGTTTTTTTGGAGGTGCTGTGTTCTCGAAAATCTGCTGATTTATTAGGGAACGGTGCATTCAGCACCTCTAAAAATAGATGGGTAAAGTTTTGACTTCAGAGAATGTTCATTTTTGCAATCAGAAATGGGATGCAGAAATAGCCCTCCCCAGGCATGTGCTCTGAATGTCAGGCTGCAGCTCACTCTGTTCCTCCTCCAAACAGTAAGAAATCTAAGATGGAGTCATCTTCATTGGAAGGTCCTCTAGTTAATTCTTTTTAATTATTTATGCTGAAAATATTCCAAGTGCAGCAGGAAGCTAAAAGTTCTTATATTATGCAGATTCAATGAGACTTTGGGGACAGCCATTAATATTTGTATGCTGGATAGTTTGGTTTGCTGCTTCAATTATCTGAAGCTTGATCACTGTGTGTAATCATAATTTGTTCATAAAACTACCCAGGCCTGTCAGCACAGTGCCTGAAATTAAGCTGCTTCTGCTTGTGCAGAGCTTATGAAAAATTGAATGGCAGTTCATTTTCATAAAACATGACAAACATAAAAGAAATTATGAATTAATTTTAAACCCTGCTTAGCACAGTCTTATCAATTTGATGGAACCCTTTGTCTTAGAGAAGTCTGGCATCAGAGCTGATACGCTTAATTAGTATCAAACATCTCAAAATGTCTGTGACTGGCAGGTTAGATCATTTGGTGTCCTCCCCCAACCTCCCTATGAATTGCAGTTTGAAATGTAACAGTTTTCATTAGGGAAGCTGGCTAACATAACTTTCACACCTTTACATCAAATTAAACACATGACAGTGCTTCATCTGCAATAGCAATCCAAAGACTGGCACAGCCCACCAAATCAAAGATAAATAAAGACAATAAAGACACATTTCCTGCTGTGGAGTCTCTTTAGATTCGAGATTACAATGTCTTGTAATGGGAATATACTTTGCTTTGAATGTGAACATAATGTTTTTATTTATTCAGCACTCGAAAAAATTAACCCATCTGACACAAGAAATCAAAGAGGCTTCAAATAGGTTGCTGGATATCTCCAATAAGAGCATTGGAGGCGATAAAAATTGGAGTGTTTTATTCAAAAATTCTACCTCCTGTCAGTAGGATTTGAAAGTAGTATGTACCTTATCCAGGTAGTCTTCAAATCATTATCTTCCTGGATTATGCTGAGGTAGGGGTGTCCCTAGTGTGAAAGTAAGGATTTGAGTCCCAAATATTTAGCTAAAAGATATGAACAGTTATAATCTATCTCGTAGAGAAAGGGGAGGAACAGTAGAATAATAATAATTAGGGATGTTAGAAATAATTTTCTAGATTCTCCTCTTCTCTCATTGAAATGAAGCCTTGTAATTAATTACACCAATTTCCTCAAGGTAATTCCTGGACTGTGCTGATGTAACAGGAGTATTACTAGACCTGTAGAATGGTAGAATAAGTTTAAAATCTTTAATTTCTCCTATCTCTGCATATTTTTAACAACATCTTGAGAAAATTTGAGTATCCAGAAAATATTGCATAGAGTTGTGCTCATGGAAGAGCTATTAAAGCTTAGTTGAATTTGGACTGTAAAAATCTTAAATCTAACTGTGGCAGTCAAACTATACTTGACTTCTGGATATTGGTCAGATAATCACAGTGGTGCTGAACCCTTGGTCTGTGATAGGTTTTGAATCTTTCAATAAAGACATTTCAATTCTTCGTTGATATTTTCTGGACTTTCAGTCAGGTTCAGCTATGCTTCATCTGCTTTGCTGCTGCTGGCATTTAGCTCCCACTGGAGTTACTGGGATAATTTGCTCAGGAAGGAGGACAAGTTTAGACCTATTTCATTTATTTCTTTTTTATGTGCAAAGAGAGGGAGAAAGAATGAAATTGCCCTCAAGTATCTGAAAGGAGAAATAAGGTAATCTTTTTTTTCATCCTCTGCTCTGCAAAATGATTTTTTTCTTCTTTTTTCTCATTTCTTTTCATTTTTTTTCCAAGAGTCTCCTGGCTCTCAGTGTCTCAGACTGCCTTAAGTTCATGTTGCACTGGTAGAAATGGATATGGTTTATACACCTGCAGGAGCCAGGACTTTGAACAAACAGTGTGATCATGCTTAGGATTATGTTGAGGTAATATCTCAAAATTCATTCTACAATCCTGGGCTTTCCATAAACCTTTCTGTGACTTTCGTAATGTGTTTCTTTTGCGTGAACTTTGGGCATTTCTGTTGCTCCGACGGTGGTCTTTACCACCTTGCCAGGGCATTAATACACCTCAAATAGCCAACTTTTCTGCATTCCATGTTGCTCTTTTATCTTCCTTTGCACCTGTTTTGGCCATTTTGGGCTGTATCTAGTTTTCCTCTTACTCTTAAAGTGAAAATATTGTAAACCGAGGAGAGCAACCTATTTCAAGAAGGCTGGATTCCTTCAGGCTGAGAATATTTTCGTGGTGGTAGCTGTGCTCTCCCCAGAGGGACCTTGGCTTAACTCTAAACTCAGTTGTCACTGCTAGTCTTCATTTCTCATCATTCCAGAATTACTGTACTGTAAAAGTAATTTCTGAAGTATCATTACAGATTAAGACAAAGCTTTTTCTTTTTATATTATATAGCTTAGAGAGCCTTGGTATGTCTAAGAGACCTGTTTGTGTCAGGAGAAAAATGTTTTTTTGCTTACATTTCAAATGTAATATCTACTAAAAGCATTTACTCATTATGCAGCTACCAGCACATAGAGCCTTTCATACATATATTGTTGGTAATGAAAATACTGATTTTTAATTTTTTTTAATAATGACCTTACAAGAAATGCAGCTAATGAGGCACAACTTGGCAAATCAGTGGTAAGTGCTAGTTCAGTCCATGTGCTGCTCACTGGTGAAGAGCTGTCCTCATCCCATGCCTTTGATTTCCAGCAGCAGTGCAGGGATGGCTCCTGAGTGTGTTCTCATGCCCTGAGTCTTTGAAAAGTTGCTACTCTGCAAGTTTTAGGGCTTTCTTTTTTTGCCTTTGTACATGAAAAAATGCTAGGATCATATGTTAGCACTAACTTTTTTATTTCTCTTAGGCCCATGGAACAAAGAAGTTGAAATTTGCAGATATCATTATGGAATATTTCTTGCATCATGGAAAACTTCATACCTGCTTACACAAGCTGCACTGTCTGAACTTGGTGGAGATGTTTCTTTTTTTAGGCAGGAAAAGATTGGATTTGACTGCATTTGTAGCTTTCCTTTATTCACTAGAAATACTCCGCTGAAAGTGGTTTGTTTTTGCTGCATCTCAGCAGTGTAAATGACATGCTTCAGAGCAGTGGTGGGCACTCCAAAGTGGTCAGCCTGATGTTTATTAGGATTTTTATATGATCTTGAGTGGCATGTGATTAAAGGGACGATTTTGAAGTTTCACACTGCGGCTCTGTTAATGCACTTGTCATTTTTCAAGTGGTACTAGTGCAGGAGTCCTGGAGTGGTTCTTTATGCCCCCAATAAAACAAACCTCTAATGAGGAGCCCTTTTCCCTCTACCTAGTGCTATATGCAGTTCAACTTTTCAAGAGAAAATAGAGAACTTAACGACAACTTAATGTCCAGCTGCGAAAACTGGTGTCTCCAGTGCTGCCCTGAGTTTCCTTTCTGCCTTTTAGCACTCTTGGATGTCAGACAGGAGATGTGCTGATCTAAACCCTCCCTCAGATTATTTACTCAGCTTTCTGAGTCATACGCACCCAAGTGTACCAAAGTCATTCTCCTAAAAATGTCTACCAGTGTTGGCCTCAGTGGGAATGTTTTCTTCCAACCACTAAATTGTCAATTTGTCCTGGAAGTGGGGCTTCTGTGCTAAACAACAGGGAGTAATAGAGGGAAGGACAATCGTACAGAGCAGGAGACTTGAAGCACCTGGCAAATATTTGGCTATGCAGTTCTTCCCACAGGAATGTAATCATCTCCCTTCTCCCACCATCTGGAAGAGGGAGCATTTTTGCCAGCAGAGGAACTTGCTCTGCAGTGCCCATCCTGCCTGCCTTCTGTTCTTTTCTCCACAAAGAGTGTTTTCTCCCTTTCTGACTTCACAGGCTGATCCAGAAGCCCATGTGAGAAAGTAAATGGAGGTGGCAGTATTGTGGGATGGATACTTCTGGATTTTGTAAAAACAAAAACAAAACACAACCGAAAAATAAATGGAAAGAAATTGCATTCTGCTCAAGCTTTCAGAGTGTTGAATATGCTGACCTGTGGAAAATAATGGTCAACACTGGCTTTGAAATGAAGCTGTGCTTTTTACTGTTCCACACCATATTTGAACAGCTTCCAAATGATTTGATAGAGTTTCATGGATAGGGAGGAAACAGAATGGGGTACAGTAGCTTGGGTTTTAATTTGTTTTGTTTTCCAATCATCCCTTAGCCAGAATTTCTTTGCAGTGAAGATTCTGGTTCTGTTTGAAGCCCTGCTTGCTCGTGTGTCAGAAATGTGGTTCATGTGTGTAACACAGGCATTAGTGAGCTGCATCAATGCATCTTTAATTCTGCTGAGCTGTTCTCAGTGATGAGAAAAGTGCCTTGTCTCTTAGCTCAGAGTTGATTAGAGGTGTTAGTCTTGCAGTATTAGTTTTGAGACTTCCTTGTGGCATGTAGCTGGTGTTTTATTAAGTTTGGGGTTTTTTTTAAATGTAATTAAAGAGATGAAAGTAAATTATCATTTCTAGTTGTTATTGATGGAGTATGGTAAACACATTTAGAAGTTTTATCTGCTGCCCCTCAGGTTAGGTGGGTTCTTTATGTAACCAGCAGATTCTGGTTATTGTTTTGATGCAAATTTGTTACAGGGACATGTGAATCCACAACCCCAGGTTGTGTGTGTTGCAGGGGCAGGGCTGCAGGATCTATTCGTGACTGCAAGACAGTTCCTCTCTTCTGCTTACACGACTGGAAACTGGAAAAGGTCATAAAGATCATCAGGAAGATGTTAAACATGCTCATGGCTTAGCCTGTAGCCTGTCTGAAATGAGTGTTCTCAGTTACTTTTCACCACCCAGGCTGGTTAAGTGAATGTCAGGGATAAAGATGAGAATGGGAACCTCAGAGTTAATGTTGCAGCAGCCCCTGAGGAGTCACATCAGGAGCAAACCCCCTGCTACTACCAGGGCCAGTCAAACAAGGTCTGAAGGATGTGATGCACTGTAGCAAACTAAGGGGAAAAAATGAAGTTATTTAACAGCATTTAATTAAAATGTTTCCCGTTAATGCATGCATCTTTAATGGTCGTGAAAACTGTTTCCATTGCTTGTTCTTCATTTTGAACACCAGTTCTCACAGAATTTTCATTTATAGGACAGAGTATATGTGATAATCAACTGTTCAGATGCACGAAGTTGGTGTTAAAATATTAATATAGCAAAATCAAACAGTCTTTTCTTAAAAATAAGAAAAAGGCATTTACTCCAGAGCAAAGCTCAATTGAAGCTATGTGATTCCTCCTTGTCCTTTTATCCATAAATAATGGATTTTTTAAAAATGGAAGGACAACTTTGTGAATTGTTAAGGGTAAGAAATAATCAAAGATTCAAACCACAAATAAAGTACTATTTAAAGTAGTTAATCAGATGTTGATTCTGGGGATTTTTTATTTCTAGCCTTCTCTTACATTGCTCTCAATGTGCCAGTTAGTTCTTAGGGAGGAGTATTTCATTTTCAGAGTGTAGTGAAGAACTAAATCACTTCTGATTGAGCATCTACCAAAGAAGTGCTGGGCAAGTCACACGCTTCTTATTTGTGTTATTTCTGCTTCATAGGGAGGACAGATGTGGACCTCTGAGAGGGAACTGGAAATCAGTAAAAGACCAGCAGATGCTCAAATTGTCAAGCCTAAAGTGGCTAAATCTTGAAAGTGTAGCACTTGTGATCCCAAAGTCAGCACAATCTGCCAGAGATGTTGCTGGTTTAAGTGGTCATTTGTCTTGTACAAAGTAAATAAAGGGGGACTGAATGCAGTTAATTATTAATTTATAATTCTGGAGTTTGAGACAGTTCAAGCACCTGTCCAAGTCACAATGTCCTGAAGTTCTTTCTCATCAGCTCTGAACATAGGTTTTATAAATCAAGTCTTTCTGTGCATGTTATTTTGGTGTGGTGTGTTATTTTTAACCTCCCTTGCTGCAATGATGTCGGAGTGATGAAGCTGGGACGTGTTTGAGTGCTCTGTGGGAAGCAAAGCTGAGGCCAGTTTTACGATCGCCATCCTGAAAACCAAACACACAATGTTCTTCTGAACCTGCTTCCCTCCCACGAGCTGCTCAGCACCTCGTTTAAACCGTGCAGCACATCTCCTGCTTCATCTCTCCTTACGAAACAGGAAAGGAAAATTACTGCAGGATCAGTGTGAGACCAGGCAGTGGCTGCTGCTACTGCTGTGGAAGGGGCACTGCTGTCCCCCAGCCGTGCCCACCCTCCTGCTGCAAAGCATCACTCTGCTGAGCTGTGTCCATTTAATGGCACCCTTGGGTTCAGATAATCCTTGGATTCAGATAACCAGAAACAGAAAATGGATGTTAAACTTCTTTTTTTTCCTCTTTTAAAAACAACTGTGTCAAAATATTTTGCTAGCAAAGTGATACTGATTAAGCAATATTTGCCTGACACAAAGCCTTTAAAATGCTTACCTTTCTTTAAGAAAAAAATATTTTGAGGAATTGTCCTTGGGCAGTTAGCCTGGACTTGTAAGTTATATATCTTAATTTTATTATAGAAATGTTAGGTGCAAAATTAAAAACCTTCACTAAGTTATAATTTTAAGTAACTAATGGACCAAGGATATATAACTTGGAGTTAAGTTTCCATCTTCTTCCTTAGTTTTGAAAACCTTTGACTGGTGTATTTCAGAACTTTGTCTTCATTGAAATAACTGTGTCAGAAAATTTTAGAAGGAAGTTTCTGATGCAGAAACCTGAAGCAGAGCAACAAGAGAGGGTGGTGGAAGTTACAGAAATTGCCACAGTGGATTTCAAAGACAGCACGGGAGGTTTGCAAATAGGAGAGGTGATGGCATTAATAATGTTTTGCATTACTGCATCAATAACCTGATTCACTGTGCCAGTGATGAACGTGATCTAATAACTTCCATCTCTTCCTGTTGAAGCATATTAGCCATCTGCTTGCTGAGGGGTTTTAATTTGCAGAGAGATGAAATGCTGTTTGACCCAAGTGCTTGTTGAATACAAACCAATGACAACTATATATACATAATCTAACCGTAGTTTACAAAAATATTTTCAGATAATATCTTCAATGAAATAATTTGATGTCTCTAGTTTGATTCACAGGCTGTACGAAATCTATATTCACATTCTAAAATATGCACCTAAGTTTTTCTTTTCTCTGCCTCTTGGGTTCAGGTTGAGACAGGAAATACAAAATGTTCTCTTTAAAATATGAGTGTAGTGGCCACTACGTCTTTTTAAAAATAAAATGAAATTGGTAAACTGAGGAGGAGGCTTTCAAACAAGAGTGAAGTTTAGTTACTTGAATTTGCTGTAACTTACTGTTATCATAGAATCATTTCTATGATAAGGGATACATTTTTATGGAAAGATATTAATGCACTGAAGTTTTACAGGAATTTGTAGCTCCATGTGAAGAGCAAAATGTTTTGAAGAATGGCTCAGAATGAGCCTCTTTGGCACTTGTCTGGGAAATCCAGTTATTAGTGTATCTGTGTGCTGGAATGGAAATATTACAAAACCCTGGTCTGACCCCCTAGCCTGAGCCGTTCAATATAATATATGCTAGGATGTTACAATTTTTTCATCTTTTCACTTGAGTAAAAGTTTTAATTATAAATCAGAGAAAAATATAAATATTGCTCAAATAACTTTCTGAATTCCATTCAGTCCCAGGAACAATCACCAAAGTATTTGATTAAAAGAATCAGAACTGTGCTGACGGCAGTTTTCTCCAGTGTGGTAAAGCCTTTATTAAAATTCCAATTAAAATTCACCAAGAGGAAGGCTGCTGTTTGTGCCGCTTGTCCTGGGAGCCACAGGCATCTGTGTCCAGTGGAAAGGATTTTTGCTTGTTAATTGTATTCACATTTTGTAACATTAATGTATAGAATGGTATAGAAGCAGGATTAGGCTGGAGGGCTTCTAGATAAGTTGTCGGTTTCTGTAATGGTGTTTGGACTACATGTGTGCAAGGGCAGGTTAACATATTTAATAGGAATTTTTGTCCTTTGGTATGGGAAAGGATTAAAATAGGAGTAAACATTATATTTTGGTGACCACTTTTCATGTATTTGAATTGCTTGTAAAGGATATTCTCACTTTGACCCTATAAACATTAATGAAGCCAGGCTGTATTTTCTTGAGATTCATGCAAAGTTAATATTTGAGGAAGCTGAGTGTGAAGTACTGTCATGGAGAAGCAGTGTGGCTGTAATTTTTAAAGGTGTAAATATTGTATATGGTTTGTAGCCAGTGGATCCTGCTGACAAAGGTCTGTCCAAGGCTGGCTGGAGAGGAGGCTGCTCAGAGAAAAACTCTGATCCTAGGTAGTAATATCAGGTATTTGTTTCCAATCAAGTGTCCTCAAAGCCAAAGGGGTGAGGAATAGGATTGCAGCCCTGTAGAATTTGCTCATCAGAATATTTGTATGATATTAATGATAAGGAATATTAAACTAGTAACTCCTGGTTTATATTTAATGAGGATACAACATTTCACATGGAAACCCAAATTGTTGTCTAGCACCACTTGGGAAGATGTACCTTAAGACAGGAACACAATATCTTCTTCCCCATTGCAGAGGGGCTCTTTACAGGAGAATTGAGTGACAGGATAAAGGGGAGTGGGTTCAAACTGAAAGGGGGAAAGTTGAGATCAGATATTAGGGAAAGTTTCTTCCCTGTGAGGGTGGTGAGGCACTGACACAGATTGCCTGGAGAAGATGTGGATGCCCCATCCCTGGAAGTGTTAAACAACAAGTTGGAGCAACCTGGTCTAGTAAAAGGTGTCCCTGCCCATGGCAGGGATTGGGAATGAGACAATCTTTAATGTCCCTTCCAACCCAGGCCATTCTGTGATTATATGATCTGTTTTCCCACAAATCTACTTTTATGTAGCAATTCTGAATGACCCCATATTTGCTGGTCCCAAGACTGGATGGGAATGTTAATAAAAGCTAATTTTGTGGCTGTGGCAACTCCCAAACCTCCCAATGCCCGCCATGGCTTGGATAGCACCGAGTCACATCATTAGGAGTGCGAGCCCAGGAAGCTGCATCAGGTGGTGGCACTTAAAATTTTGGACAGGTTATGGGGGTCTGGACCTTTTGACTGCTGCTTCTTGGTGATTGCTGTACCAGGTTCTGTGTGACCAAAGATGCAGAGCTGTCCTTGCTGGCCACGATCCATTGCTCCTTGAGGGCACAACCACCCCACTTCCACCTGCCCAGGGGATCCCACACTGAGGAGAGGTGACGCATGGACAACCCAGTGTTATTCCTGCTCTTTGCTGGGACTAACTGGACAAATCCTGTGATGGCTTTAATGAAGTTTGCAGCAGTTAACATTACACACAGAGCTTGCTGTAGGTGGCAATGGTAGGATTTGCTGAACTCACAGGTTTGTGAAGTGTAGCGCTGAAACAGCTTAAGGCTCCATCAGTTCTAGTTCTGCCATTAAGCATTGCCCCAGTCTGCAAAATGAATATGGATGACATCTGAGAAGGTTATGCTAATTAGTCTGGTTGAAGTCATTCCGTGGCTCAGATTGCGTAAATTAATATTTTTAACTCTCATTTTAATGGGAGGAACAATTGAAAGCAACTCTGAAATCAGATCATTGCAAAAAGCTATTGCTAGCCTGTGAACGTGGCTCTAGATGATGATGATGCTAATAAAGAGAGGATAACATGTTTTTCTAAATATCTTTCTCAAAAGATATGCAGATCAAGTCTAATACGTACATTTCAGGGTTAGTTTCTATGTATTTATTCTACTACTGTACAAGTAAAAGATAATAATTTATAAATATAGTATGAAATTTGAATGTTATGAACTTTAAAATTTTTAGAAAAACTATCGAGTCTTTTTAGTGTTGAAATTAGATCTTTTAGAGTGATAGGTGCAGACCAAATTTATTTCAAGTTTTCTTTTTCTGTTTCAGTGTAGGTGATCTCAGCTGAGCTAGTCTCTATGTGCTTATTTGAAACTACCATGGGTGTCTTTGCTTCTGAGATATTTATATACCTTGCTTTTTTCTTCAGTATCATGTGGAAGACACAGGTTAACTTTGTTTGCTCCACAGAGAAGCTATTATGCCTTTTGTATAATGCTGTGCTTATGTATATTTTTTAGAGGATTTTGGAATTCCCAGTGATCTCTTCTATGGTTTCTGGGGTGGAAAAAAACCCCATAAGCCCTCCCCCACCCCACTTAGGAAGCCCCTTAAATACTGAAATTTCCCAAAATGTTGTTAAAGAAAGAAAAATACTTTTCCTTTTATATAAATCTTAAAATTTTGGAGGGCACAGCATTGCTTAAAAGAATTTAAATGTAGAAATGGAACAAAGAGGACTAGGTTAAATTGAAATTTCTAATTATTTTGTGTAATGCCCCATGATTTCACTCATCAAAACACCAAGACCTAAACACTTAAATATGTATCAAAACCCTGCTATCATAAAGAACCTCAGGTCTAAGACAGTAGATGTGCCAGGACATATTTGAATATCATTGGAGATGTGACTGCAGCATATTTAGACATATTTCTGCATTAAGTATGAGTGATGGGACTAATGATGGAACAACTGAAGTTTCATGTAAAGTTGTGGGGGAAAAAACTTTTGCAATTTATTAGTTATTTGGCCAATTTGTGCTGCATCATCATCACTGAATTGCCACCATAAGGGAGCTCTATTAAGGGTTCAGGTATGTCTGCCTTAACCCACATCCTTGTAGATTCACAGAAAGAGGTTATGAGAAGAACTCAGAATCTTGGTAAGACAAAATTTTGTTTATCTGAATATAACCATAAAAGTGGCTGAGGAGACAGCCCTGAGGAGCTGGGCAGACACCTACAAAGAGGCACTGAAGGGAGATCAGCCTGGCAGGAGTGGAACCAGGGCCAGGACAGATTAGAACAAGCTATGGATTTGTGAAGTCATTTTTGTATTTTAAAAGTTTGTTGTTGTTTAATCACTTTGCTGTTTAATTTACAATAGCTGCTGCTTTAAAAACACCAATTAAACCCCAGCACTTCTGCTTGGGGGTGGCAGATACATCTCTGTTCCTCTGAGACTGCCTGTGCCATGCTGCTGCTCCTGCCCGAGCTGCTTGTCCTTCTCACACGTGTGCTGTGGAGGAAGATATGCACCCCTGAGGGGTTCAGAGAGAACTCTGACAGAGATTTTCAACCTCTGGCACACTGTCCCAAGTAGGCTGTGCTGTAGCTTTAAACCTTTGAACACTCGGCATTAATTATTTTATAGGAGTGGTTTAAAGAATTTATCGGATTGAACCTCTCAGAGGCGTGCACACATGCCATGCAAGAAGGCTCTCGCTGTCTGAAACAAAGTGATAGCCCCATGTGAACTTTGATTTTAGTTTTTTTTATCTCAGGCTTTTGACATGTGTTTCCCTGGCTTAAACTCTTGTTTTAAGGTCACTGACTGTGTCTTTTCTGTGTTAATGTTTGTGTGGAAAAATATCTGTTGGGTTAACAGACAACCTACATAGTCTGACACCCAAGTGTTTATCTCTGTACTAGAGAATCTGGCAGGATTTTTTTTTTTTTCAAAAACCAAAAATTTCCAATTTTTGTTTTGGATTTCATAAATGGCTTACTTGCATTTAGTTTCTAATTAAGCTTGGTTTTATATTGAGAGATTATTTCTGGTAATGCTTCTCAGATAAACAGGTGACAGCAAACCACAGACAAATCCATCATGAATTCTAGCATTATCAATCACTCTTTAGCTAATGCCAAAATTTCCAAAGACAAGCATTTAACTCTGTTCAATGTGTTACTGTATGTCAATTGTTGATAGAGAGTTTTTTTAATGATCTTGGATGTGTCATGCTCCACTTAGAATTCTCCAGTGTTTCCACTGTTAAATGCTGAGGCATAACTGTCATTTGCATGAACAGAAGCTGTAATTATAAATGTACTTATGGTCTGTGCTGAAGTCAGGAATGCAAAGAAGGGTGTTTGCTAATGTAGAAATATAAATAATGGTTACTAATGTTCACTGTTTAGCATGAAAATTATATTTCAGATCATTTGAGATGCATTTTGGTTTTTTTAAAAAATAGCATTAGGAGGCTGGATTTCTAATATTTATTATTTTGCACTTGGCCGTCATATAAATAAGTTTGGCAAGAGTCGTGTATCCATTTATGAAATGAGAAAAAAGTGTAAGAATTGACTTGGCTAATTCAAGATTTAAGGCTAAAGAAGACCATTTGAGAGGTGTCTGCATGTCGTTAGAGTTGTATCCTCAATCTTTTTTTTTTTTAATCATCTTTGGATGAACTCATAGTTTAGGAAAGATTCTGTGGCTGTCAAAACGTGAAGCAGCTTTTGAGGTAATCAAAAGTTGCTGTTTGCTGGCAAGAAGGCACTGGATTTCTGTTCAGTTTATGTTAACTTGGAAAGGAAATACTTAAATGCTTCTCAACCACCGAAATACAGAGGCACTTGGGTGGCTGTAGGAGATGGTGAGATGGGAGCAGCTGCACTGCGATGCTGCCCCAAAGGAAGGTGTGGAGGTGCATCAGCCACTTCTTTTGCTGGCATTATTCAAGGGTTTTACCAGACTGGAGCACCCCTTTAACTACTCCAGAGGCTTCAGAAATACCCCCAGGCTGTATAGATTTGAAAAGTGCATCTCTTAGTTACTGGAGAAGTGCTGATGGTTTTGGTCATGATCCAGAAAGATACCAAGAACTAGGATATTTACCAGAAGTTTTGCAATCTAGATTCTCTCTCTTCCCTCACAATCATCTCATTAATGTCCTTTCACTGAAGACAGATCATTCCATGTAATTTCTAATTAATACTATCAAGATGAGACAATTTTCCAATGAAAAATATTTTCCTTGAGTTAAATTTGATGAAATGAACAAATAGTGATGCTATTTGTCTACTGATTTCTATCTTTAGCATTGATTCATATTATCTTGCTCTATATCAACTGTGCTTTGGCAGTATATGAGCTTGTCATTTCTGGATCACAGCAGTTGCATTTAGGAGGCTCCTTCTTAAAATGTTCGATTTCTTAGATGCAATAGATTAACAGTAATGAAATAGTTTAAGTGAACTATATGTAGGATCTATTTTATAGGCAGTGCTTTAGACTCTGCAGACTAAAGTCGGCTCCATGGGTAAGTTTTTATAATAAAAGCCAAAAACTGAAAGGGCTTTTTTTTAAATTTTATTTTTAACTAAGTACAGTAAACAAAGGTCATGTACAATATCTTTTAACGTACTTTAGCAAGAATTATGCACAGGCATTCTTTAAAGTGAGTTAAAAATTGCTTTTTAATGACAGTCCATGTTGTTTAAATTGCTTCAAATGCAGAGTACAGAACTTGTTCGGTTTTGCTGGGATCCTCTTACACAACCAAAGTTACGGGAGTTATTTAACATGCATTTATTAACTATAAATTTATCTTTGGTGCCTGGATTCTATATTAAATATGCTATTCATAAACAGAGGAGATTGAGGGTCATCTGAGTTAGGAATAAGGAACTGAATTCCTGAAATAAAAAGTACTGCCAGAATCCTATTTCCAGCTCCTTGCAAACTTTGCCGGAGAAGTTGTTGCTAAGTAACACCATGAAGTGTGCAGCTGCTCCAGAGCGGCGTCTCCTTTCCCCTTCCTGACATCTTCAAAATACAAAAGAAGATTCTGGGTTTTACCAATATTTTTAATAGGTGTCTGTGTCCTTATTGTTTTTTTTTTAAGGAATGGACACACAAATGCTGGATGTTGTACAGGTGAATAAATTACAGCCCCTTTGGAAACGCAGGGGGTGTATTGTCACTTTTGTTTAAAAATCAGGTTTTGTGACTCAGATTGTTGGAACAATTCCTCTGAACCAAAAAATTGCATTTCCAGATTCCAAAATCCATTCTAATTGGTTTGATGCACGAGCTAGAAGAACAATTGATTGACACCAAGATCAGTAGGCAAAGATTGAGCTAATAGAATTGGATTAATGGGAACATATGGTAATTACAACTGTGAAAAAACAACTTAGAATTTATAATGTTGCCTTGGGGCACATAATCAGATGTGTTATCAATGAATAATTAGAGTTGATAAAAATCATCTGGTATGTATAGGATTGCTGTGCATAGTTACAGATGTGTGTTAAATGAAAGATTTATTGGAAGTTTCCTGCCTGAAATACGCGTGACGTGTAAACACATTGTTTGTGATAACAAAAAAATCAGATCAATTCCTGCAGAATGCTTCATGGCAGAAGATCAAAGTTTATGTATGCTCGTCATTAATATTCCATAAAAGATTAATTTCATGCCCTTTATTGCGTTATATTAATCAGTTTCCCTAATATGTGAGTTATTAATGAATATTCCTATGACAGCTGGCAAAGTATGTATGTTAATAATGGAAGTTAAAAAATAGCTTTATGGCTATGAAAACCTCTGCATTTTGCAACAGATTAAAAAAAGTCACGTGACAAAATAGGAATAGGAAATACCTACCATGTAAAATCAAAAACATGGTTCCTGAGAACAAGTGGTTCTGAAGAGCCAATGTTTTGGGAAGTTCAGATCTTTCTGCCTCTGATATCCCCATTCCTCCAGTATAAAGTAGAGGCTCACAACCCATGCAGTAGTGGAATATATACAGATTTATGTGTATGTATATCTGTATATTATATATTTTTATATATATCTGCATATACAGCCAGCTTTGCCATGGAATGGTGAGAGAGGAAATCTAGAGAAAAGGGAGGAAATGGCAATGACTACAGAGTACTTGTTTTAACAGCAAATAAATTGCTCTTAGTTATTCTCCAAATTTATTTAGAAAAAATATACTTTATTCATTTTCTTTTGCAGTTTCTGTCACTGGAAAGCAAAAAAGAACTTGTCTTGTGTATCCCTGTGGAAAAGATATGGTATTGAGCGTTTGTGCAAGGGTTATCCATAAGAAAGTGTAGGATTGGGGTCTTGTTTGAGTTTACCAGTAGTTTGCCATTTATATAGACTCAGGTGTTGAGCAAGATACTGTAGCTAAACTCAGAAGAAATTCTTTTACTGAAGTGAATAATAAAGCCTTTAATGTAATTACTGTAATGCAGCTGGAACTGGACTCCTGCAGCTTTCAGAAAGAGATGCAAATGATCCTAAGCCTACCTTCAGCATCATTTAGATTCCCATAATCTTAAGGAATATGAATCTTTAGCTTCCAAATATATCTTGGCCTTTAATTATATGCAAAATTCTGGGAATGTGAGACCCAGAATTCATTTCTGCAGGACTGCTGTATCTCAGATGTTTGTAACTTCTTCTTAGGGCTCTTTATCAAGACCATGTCCTAAAGCTTGAATCTTCCTGTACCAGACTCTGGATGTTCTCTGGCATGGCAATGTCACTGTCCCATCACAGGACTCTCCTGTAGCAGTTACTGAGGTTTTATTTGTCCTGAGGTGATCGAGTAGAAAGATGCAGAATTCAAGGATCTCTAAACAGAATCAATGGTCCAGGTATAGTTCCTTTATGAAATCTAAATGTTCAAGTGCAAGTGAACAGTCATGGGGGGAAAAAAGAAAAGAAAAAGAGATAAGAGGAAACTTAGAATTTAAAAATCATACAACTCATGCTCTTCTTGTAATTCAACACAGGAACAGTCTTGTTTTCATGTAAGGGTATGCACAAATGCTGGTAGTGGATCTCATTTGGCAGAGGCAATCATGTTCTAGTACAGGGATCAACAAAATTAAAATAATAATCGATTTTACTAAACAAGTGTGCTATTTAGAGCTGTCCACTGCCTTGCATTACAAGCATAGTATCTTTTAAGTGAAAGATCTCAACAAGGTGAAAAACACAAGTCCTTCATTTTTCATGCTCCCATCATATCTTCCTGCTGTAAATTTCATTCTTCTGTTCTCAGAGTCTGCATTGAAACGTGTCTGGAAAAAAAAATATTCCTTGAGATGTTTGACAACCCTTTTTTGTTTCTACCTGTTGTAATATCCACACCAAAAAAAAAAAAGGATAATTTTTGCTTCTATAGAAATTTGAATTCATCCTGTAATGACAATTTTTGTGGCTTTCCAGATCCTGTGATACTGGTGGTTATAATGCGGTTGTTTACTCGATTGGCTACTTGATTAATCCTCATTTTAATCATAGTTACAGCGATATTCACCTCTTCAAAATAATGTCATTATGATTTAAACCGGGAGTTAGTAAACAACTCACAGCTGTTGTGCAAAATGCTTGTATAGTAATGCATATTCATGAATATTTCATACAATAATGCTTATTAATCTGATTTTTGCAGAGAAACAACTAAATGATACTTTATAACTTGATGTTTGGCAAATAACGCAGTTTGCTTTTCATGGCTGGTGTCAGTGATGTATGAATCTCCCTACATGTACTTTGTCACTAAACATCACAGAAAGCTGCTTTGCAGAATCTTTAAATATCATGGAGGCAAATGTTTTTTCATGTGCATGTTTAGTATGAAGGAGCTAAAGAACCAAGGCCACAAACAGTAGAATAGGACCCCAAGGGGTTCATTTCTCTTCCCAAACATAGCAGAAGTTCCTAGACTCTTCCCATGGAATCTGTTCTTGGTTTCAAACAGTGGAGATTGCAGTAGCTGGAAGCAGTCTATTCTTAGAGCCGTGCCATGAAACAGATTTTCTTTCCTAATGTGTAAATTGAAAGATATAACCTGTTCTGTCCTTTTTTGAGGAGGTTACACCAGATGATTAGAGGACATGCAAATCTAAGTCATTCTTTTGTACCAAAATTTCATCTCTGCTATTTAAACTGTCTGTTATTTGCCTCATGTATGTGTAAGATGTGGAAAATATTTCCCCCCCCTTTCATCTTTTTAGCCACCTCTTGCATATTTAAATGTTGCTGCTCTGGTTCTTCTTGGTCTGATCCCATTTTAATTATGAATATCTTCTTGGGGTTTGTTGGTTTAGAGGATGTTTTCCACACCTGTGGTTCAACTGTGTCTTTTGTGGAGTACTCGGGCTGGGTTGTGTGGGCTGTGCTGCAGCAATGGAATTCATGGGATGGAAAGCTTAGCTTCTTTTTCCTACAGTCTTAGCAATATAACCCATTATGATATCTGTTTTGTCTGATACACCTGAGGTATATTGCATGTATGATTTGTTGTAGTTCTGACATTTGGGGATGTTTTTGAGACAATGGAGGCCCAACCAACCCTTTGGCATCTTCCAGGTGGTTATTTTTGGTGCAAGTGTACAAATTTATGGCTTGTCCTGGAATTATGTTCTGTTGTTTCCTTCTCTGAGACTTAAACTGCATTTCTTCATCTTGCTTCTGAAAGTGGAAAGTGTGATTGTGTGAAAATAATTTCCGAAGTCTGAATATGAAATTAAAACTTCCCTTCTCACCTGCAAGATATGATTGAGTTTTGAATTGAAAAAGCCTTGCTCAATGTCATCTTTCAAGTGCTTCTAGGTAGTTTTATAATTTTGATTACTTGAAAATCAATAAAGTGAAGCAACCTAAAGTCAATGGTTCACGTGTTCTGCCCTTTCTTGAAAAAAAAGTTTAGGTTTACTAAACACTTAGTGTTTAGGAACTTTGCCTTTCTTCCATAAGTTCCCAGAGGATGTGGATCCAATTAGGTTTTCACTGTGTATATTCTCAAGTGGCAGCTGAGAAACATTTAGAACCTTTAACTTAAATGAATTGTTGATCTGATATAAAGTTGTACAGCTGAGACAATAGGTTTTATTTTATTTTTCTGGGGGAGCTTGATGTGAACACCAGCACCATTAAGAGTTTTTCAGTGCTGTATCAGCCTTGAGAGGGAACAGGACCATTCTACAAATGAATTTAATTTAGGTATAACTGGATTTTGTGAGGTGGTCAATAAGCAGAAGCTGTTATGCAGATCATGAGGGCTTCTTTAATACTAGTTTTGGTACTAATTACATTTAGGACAACTCCAATGAAATTTAAAAGGAAGAAAGCTTTTCCTTAAGATGTTTCTGCTTAATGCCCACTTAACTAGCAGAACTAGGGATCCTGTCCTGGAAGAAATCAGGTTTGGTTTTTTTGTCACAATAATTTGATAGAGGAATTTTGCATTTCATGCTGAGGATATAGGTCAGGCTTCATTGAAGTCTATAAAATCCTGTAAATTTTCAGTGGCTATAGAAGAAAAGGAACTTCAGCTTGAATAATTAGGTTATATAGCCCCAAAAAGAGGGAAGCAAGCAGAAAGGAGGAGTAATATGCATAAATTGGAGTATCATTTAGGCTTTTTGAGATGTTTTTGGGCACCATGAGCTGTCAAGTTAGGTCACCATATGGATTGTACATCCTATACCTCTGAACAGCATAAGGTGAATCCCTACCCAACTAGCTATGTTTATTGATTTGGGTTTGCAGGCTGGCACAAATTCAAATCTCAATATAAAAAGTCCTTTCATGACTGACTTTTTGCTCCTGATGCACTTCAGGGTGTCCTGTGTTGATACATAACAGTTCCTCATGGCGCTCTTGTAGAATTTTTCAGTGACTTTTTTAGTGTAATAATTTTGCTATCCAGAGCAGCCTATCTGTAAGTTCCCCAATTCGTTTGTGGCTTCTGTGACTTAAATGTTGGTCTCTTGTCACTTATTTCAGCTGTAAAGAACAGGATTTTATCCATACCGTGTAGAGAGGGAAAATGCATTTGGTGACATTTGTCCAGTTTTTGGTTGTGTCTCTGTGTCATGGAATAAATGTTCTCATCTAATTATTAACCAACCCATTTAAGCATTAGCTGATGGTTTGTTGGTGCAGGATGTGTTTTGCTCAGCTTGGTTAACCTCTCCCGTAGCTCTGTGTGCAGCCCTACACACAGGGGCTTCCATCAGCTCTAGGAAGGGTGCATGCCCTTGTCAAGTGCTTAAAAAGCTTTTCCTTTTCACTTTGCTGATGGAAGTGTTGTGAATTTGGGATTGGATCAAAAAGTTACAAGTCAAGATCCTCTGTTATAGTTTTTCAATAATTTATAGCATTGCTCTCCTCTTTTGCCTTCGTTTTCCTATTTAAAAGATTGGAAACTCTGCATACAATTAAGTGAGATTTTCCCCCCTGAATTTTAATTGAAATACCTATCAAACCTACAGTCATAACATTCCACCTGTGGTACTGTAGGGAGGTGTTTTAAAAGAAAAAATGTGTGCTTAGTTCTGGTATTTAATAATCTTTATGAAAAGTCACCGGCAAGACTGGTGAATATAGAATAGAATTAAAGGGCCTAGGATTGCTTACAAATGAAGAATGTAATGTGTTAGTGAAACTTTTTTTCTTCTTTCTTTCAACCCATTAATGTTAGCAAGGCCTCCTTGAAATTCATTCATGTTTCCATCCTTGAAAAACTTGTACACAGTACAATGAGTCCATTTAGTAATTGAATAGTCCAGCTATGCACATTATTCCTTATACTCTTGCTTCTTATAAACTGTTCTTTCCATTTTCATAATTACTTCTTTTGCAGTTCTCCTTTTGCCTTACAGTTTTCTAGTTTCTTCCTTGTATATACATGGCTGGAAATAAGTGTATTCTTTGTGTTGCAATTATGCTGCTGCTCTGTAAATAGTACTTTTAATGTGTCATGTGCTGCTGCATCTTTCCAGCAATTCATTTGGAAAGGAAAGATGTTCATCTGTAGTTACAGAATATCATTATGGACAGTTTGGATTTGCAGTATGTATCTTCCTCCCGAGTGGGAAAAGTATCTTCACTTATTTTTCTATGCTTTTTTTTAAAAAAGTGAGGCCATTGCAATGAATAATTGTGAAGCTTAATAGAACAAGTGGATCTCCAGGCTCAATGGATAAATATTCCTTTTCTTTTTCGCATGGGTTTTGGTTGTTTTTTTTTGGTTTTTTTTTTTGGTTTTTTTTTTAATATGTAAACAAGTAGGAGACATCCTGCAGCTGTTTTTGATACCTTTTGGTGTCACCAAGGAAGTCTCAACATTTTTATGATATGTGACCTATATACAGTGAAAAGGTGACGTTTCAGCTCTTCTGCCTGGAAAGCTTGGGTTGTGTGACAGCTGTACCCTAAAGATCCAATGAATAATTCCCATAAAAAGTGTTTATGGGTAGTTAGCCGTTGTGAAACTCAGTCAAATATTAGAACAACAAAAAGGTCCCTGAAAGTACACTTATTGCCATATAGAACTTCAAGTAATTATGCCCTACATACATGTACTGTCTATAATATCCTTGCAATGAAGTCCAAAGTATCAGGGTCATCAGCACTGCCCCTTAAAGAAACCAGCCTATCGTATATACACCTATTGTTCTTTTAAGTACGTTCTGTGACTTGTGTATATTTTTCTGACATCTGTTGTAGTATCTTTTGGTCAGTAGATGGTGCAGCAGGTTACAAACATGTTGATTTTCCTATATGACATAATTTTGACCAGTACTTGGGTCAATAATGTAAAGTTATTATTAGGACATGTTTAATTTGTATTAGTAAATTCAGATCAAATTCATTAGGCTTTAAGTATGATGATGTATTTTTAAATTTCATAAATAATGCCTAAAAGTGGCATTGGACATAAATTAGCAAAAACACAGCATCATAAGAAAACATGGATAAAGTGAATGAGAATGTTCAATAAAGTGGATAGATACAACTTTACTGATATACAGACAACGGATTTGTTGAGTTTCTCTGGAGAGCCATTCTTCTAAAAGAAACTCAGATTAGAAACCATTGCTACTGTCATGAATTGGATCAAGCTCTGCAGGGAGTTATACCAAAATGACTTCAGTTTGTTTCTTCGTATGTGCACAGCACTGTCAGTCACATACACTGGTAAGTCTTGAAAGAAAAGGATGTTGGTTAATCTGTTAGATAACACCAACGTGAACCATCCCATGATTCTGTGTTGAAGAGCACTATAGTGAGATGCTGCTGCTTGATTGAATCTTAAATTACATGAAAAGGCCCTTATGGTGTACTCAAGCATGAACTCAAGAACTTGCAAGTCAGTTTGGTATTTAACAATCAAGCACATCATTTAGAATCTGCTGAAGTTCAGTGTCTCTGCCTCGTTAATTAAAGCTTTGTTCTCCATCAGTCATATCTATACAGAGCCAGCTTTTCATCTCCTCGAGTGCAGGGGAGCAGTGCTGCCTGTAAGATGTGTGATGTCCTCAGCGGAGTTAGAATTTTCTTTATTTGTGCTGTCACAGTCTGTGATGTGACACCTGGGCAGCTTCAGCTGTAGACACCACTACAGGATGTGGAGGCATTTGTTTTCTCCCTGCAGAGAGGTAGAAGTGGAGGTGGAACACGACTTGGCAGGGGACTTTCTTTTTTCATAATAGTTTTGGCTCCGAGGAAGCTTTTTTGCTTGACAAATTTGCATGATAGACCTTTAGGCCAAGAAAAAGAATTGTTTCTGTGTAACATCTAAAATACCAGCTGATACAATCAAGCCAAGAATTCATTGTGCCACGTGCTGCATATTCCATGTAGTCAATGTAAAGCACAAAGCTTTGAAGGTCACCTGGAGGTGTCATGTGGTCCAGACCTGCCTTCTTTAAATACTGCAGGAATAAGGTGTGTATCAATAAACCTGCCTGTTGTATGCTGCACATATTTCTGAACTGATATTTTTCCTGTAATACAATACAGTTACAAATTCTCCTCTGACAGATTTCTGAATTGCTTATTAGTTAAATGGCTTATGGTTAGTGAAACACACAATTAAAAAATTCAATCTGTGTGAGCTAAAGCTTTGCTTCATCAATTTTTCTAGTTTTCTGAATGAAAATTTATGAACTTATTGATGATTTATTGTCTTTTCCCTTCACGTAATCAATTTTGTGCCAAAAGACCGTTGCAGAAATTGCCAGATCCAGTTTGTATTGAAATGAACCTCAATTTTCTAATTGAGTCCTGTGAAATTGTATCAGTTCTAAACTACTAAAATGTGAGGTCTATTACTGCCTCCCCCCTTTCAAGAAAAAGAAAATTACAGGTGACTTTATGTCTCTTTTTGTGATGTGGTGGAATAATCAAAATTTAAAGCTCCAAGGTCAAATGTCCTTTCCTGAGTGACTCAGTTACTGCTCAGTTTGATGGCAGTAGAGGAACGCAGATGCTTGAGCTGCAGAACTGCTGGGGTTTCATTATATAACTACAGCATATTAACAGGAAGCCATTAAATACAATTTATGTGTGAATAGCCCAATTGGTAGGCACATTGGCTCCATTGTGTGAGGGATTAAATAAACGTAATACTTTCCCATTATTATTCACTGAATAGCTTTTATTTTTTTATTAAGTTTGGGCTAAAATGCATGTAGTTATGCTGTCAATGTGACGTGTCTGTTTCCTTAAAAGTTGAGGCTATACTGAAAAAATTGTGCTGTAAAGTTTTTAGTGCTGTTAGTTCAATTTTAGCCATTTAATTTTTTTTCCCCGTCTTGCACATACTCTGTATATTTGCATTCTGCTGAGCAGTCTGCATGTTTGCAATTTTGATCTAATGAATTGTGTGGCGGTTGAGGTGTACAAGTCTTTGGTAAATACTTTCACAAATCTCTGAATGTGCACTTAGAAATCATGGAAATATGTCCGTTTCCAAGTAGAGAGAGATGCATGAATAAGAATTGTAGCACCAGTTTAAAATTTTCTCAGCAAAATGCCAGAGGGTCATCACTGGTCTCACATTCCATGTCACAGCCCATTTTAGAAGTTAAAGTTCTAAGTTACAATTTTTTTTCATCTCATGACAATTTACTCTGCCTTTGTCCCATTTCCTACTCTATAATTTACATCAACATTTGTCATCTCTGTTTCTGATCCAAGGCCTTTGCTAAATATACTTACAGTGAGTAAAGGAAACAATCTCTGAATTGTGCTTTTTTCTTGGGCGGGTTGGCAGGAGCATTCTCTGTAGCATTAACTGAATGACTTTCTTTGGCAAGGTGTTTGCAGCAGTTATTAATCTTGTTTTGTTGTCATTGTCATCTCAGGATCCTGACATAAATTACTGTTATTTTCATTTCCTTGAAAAAAAGAAACCATGGGAATATATTGAAATGAATGCATTTTTTGAAATGGTCTTGCCCACTTGAAAATATGTTCAGACTTCTAGCAGAAGCTTAGCCCAATCAAACAAAATATCGGTTTTATAAACCAGCAGTGCTGTGTTCTGGAGACTGCAGGTGTACTGTGGGCAAGACTTGCCACTAACCAGTGGAGGCACAGAGAGCTGGCACAGGTCATCACCACGCAGCTTTGCTCAAGCATCCTCCCCTTACTGCTCCTTCTCCTTCTCCTGGTTTTGCTGGTTTTGTGGGGGAAGTTTCAGGCAGAAACCTCTCCTGGCCTTGGCTGAATTGCTGTTCCTGGCCTCACACCAGAGGCTGATGCTGGTCCAGGTCTAGCAGACGTGAAGGTTGTTATGATCCTTCTGCCTGGCAGATGTACCCGCCTTCTCAACATCTAATAACAATTCCTGATTAGCATTTTAGTGGAGCTCAAGCTGGAAATGTGAAGTAACATTCTCACAGAGAGCAGTACTAAAAAAAAAATCGTGTTCATTCTCCTTCAGCTCTGGAAATAACAGTGTAGATATATAATCCAACATTGCTTAAAATAAGTTTAAAAATCTTGAGAGGCTTCATATCTATAATCAAATCTGCAGGCTGTTTCTTCATAATTATCTGGTATTTTACTAGTTTGTGATGCTGTATATGCCACATCTGAATATATATGTTCTTGAGCCATCTTGCATAGATAATAGAATTTGATATGAATAGATTTCTTTTTACATTTACAGTCTTGTTAGAAAATTCTACTAGTAGTTGATACATGTATTACTTTACATTTTAAAGACTATTTCAATGAATAAGCCCTTTTGAAGGATCAGAAGATTGGCATATGTGCTTTTCCTCATGTTATATTTCCTTGTAGATGATGGAAGGACTGGAACTAGGAAGACAGATGATCACTAGGGAGAAAAATAAAATAACCAGAAGAACAGACACTTGGAATCCTCAATGCATTTATCATTTTCAGTATTTCATATCCTCTATCACAAAATAGCCAACAGGTTGACTTAAGCCATGTTTATATTAATTGATTGGAGGACACTTGAGAGCATTTGTAAAGGTAAAACTATGGTGAGGTTTCTTGATGCATAAGGGCCATAATATCTTTGACCAAAGGTTTACAGTTTGTGGGTTTTTTTCCTTTGTTTGTGGGGTTATTTGCTAAGTGTGGTCAAAGTTTGCTCTCAGCAAATGAGCCAAGGGACATTCCATAGGTCTGTATTCTAATTTAAAGGTCTCCACGATGAGGCAGCAATAAAATTTTGAAACATGAGCAGTCATTGCTGTCTACCTGTATGAAAGAAACCCTCTTTTGAAGTTGTCTGAGCCAGTAATCTTTAAATCATTTTGATCCTTCCTTTTTCCCTAACAAGCACAAAGGGAAAAGACAGCAGAAATTCCAAATGGCAGGGGGAAAAAAGAGCATTGAGCACATATTACATTAACTCCAACATTTGATGGGTCTTCTAGATGTAATATTTTGGCAATATTTTATTGTCTTATGACTGCCAAAACATTTTGGCCTCTTCATGATCACTGCCAATAAAAACAACAGAAGTTCAATCAAATATTCTTCACGTTCTTTGATTGGGCTAAGAAATAAAATCCTGATAGCTTTGACTGCTTCCATTTTCCTTTTGTTGCTGTGGTTTCTGTTGGAGTCTGGTCAGTAAGGGAAGTGATGATGGGGAAAGGATGCCTTCTGAACCTCAGCCAGGCACATTACCCAAAATATTTTGATCTTCCAATAAGCCTTAAACTAAAGCCAAGATTCAAATGAGTAAATTCGCATTGCCTTCATGAAAATTAGCACATGCATTCTGCAGGTTTCATTCCAAGTGAATTCTTCAGCATTCTTCTGGCACTGAATTCCTGAAGTTATCCCTGGTACAATCTACCCTTGGAATCAAGTAAAGGTTTTAAGGTGCCCTTTTTTTACTGATCAAGTCAATTAGCAATTTCATAATTCAAAATTATCTTTATTTCTGATTCTCTCTGAAAAAAAAAAATTGGGGATGAAGCAAAATTTACATATTTTATATTTGTACCAAAATGTAAGGATTTTAGTGGAGAAACAAAAAAAAGTTGGCTCCATTTTGTTGAAAGCACTTCTAGTATCTGCTGAAAAAGAAAAGTAGACCAAACATATTTTTTATATCTCTTTTAAAGGAAGATAAATTGTATAAATCAATTTTTACCTTTGCAGACTGCTTAAAACCAGCCCCTCCCCTTCAGTCTGTCTGATGAGGTAGTTAATACTGTAATTCTGATTAATTTTTTCAGTGTAGATATTTATTTCATAGTATATTCTTCTTCCCAAAGTTGCAATTAGATCTGCTTTAACAAGGAAATCTATTAGAGTATCTATTTGAGGAAATCCATACAAACATGTAAAGGATTCATTTTACATTAGCATCGATGCCATATTCTGACATAAATGCTAATTGGAATGCTTCAGCTGATTTTAAGTGACCGTGAATATGCTACACAGTAGAGTGACTTTCACCTTAATTTTAGTGGTCAAATTAAATTCATTGCTATTTAAGCACTGCTCCCCCTTCCAATCACTGCTTGAGCCTGATTCCATGGGGCAGAAAAACCAGCTGCAGGAATCTGGGTAGGAAAATGGATTCAGATGTGGTGACTTGGAAGTAGCATCTTAGTTTGTGCAGGGAGTTGGAGTTCCATTGAAATTATAAAAGGATTGGTAATTTATGCAATAGCTTTAATTATTGAAAACAAGAGCCAGATTCACTGCTGCCTGAGCATCTAACTGTGCAGGAGCTTGGATTTTCATAAGGCACATAACCAAGTTAGGGACCTAATTCCCTATAAAATCAATGTCTATAACCTGTTCAGCTGCCTTTTAAGCATCCCAATTCCTTCCTGTTTACCTTTGAAGCTGCTGCTGGGGTCCAAATCCTGTAATGCAGTTATGGAAACTGTGGAGGGTGTCTGTTCATGTTGGTAAAGGACTTGGATTGTTTTTCCAGATCAGCTGCAAAAGGCTCCATTGTGCCAAAGCAAACAGATCAGTCACGGTTTCCTGAATTTTATATGCTACACAACACAAAAGATGGTGTGCACTTCGTGCTGCAAAGGAGCCCAGTTCGATAAAAATTGTATCAGTTTAATCAATAGTAATGTTTTCTCTGTATAAAACATGCTCATAAGTGTTGTTCTGAAAGAACAGGCCTTAGCAAAGTTTCTACCTTTTAAGAGCCTGAGTCTTGTTGGCCTTGTGTATGTTTAAATATCTATCGCCTCTTTTGCCTGCCTGTATAGACGTACCATGGACTGTTCCTGGAACAAACACTGCAGAAAGATGCTGTTTCTGGGAACAGGGTTACAGAGCTGGTAATGTTGATTGGTGACTAATTAGTGTCATTCCCAGAAGTATTATCTCTGGAGGAATTTCCGAGAAGGGACTGACAACCTGGTGTGTGCTGGTATATGGCTAAGTCATGCTGATGTTTTCCTACCCCTCCCATAATTCAAAGTTAAGGCTGTGGCAAATGACAGTCATGAATTTGTATTTTTTTCCTAATCATAATTAGCTGAAGCATAGCTCTGTTCCCTTCATTTCAACCCTTTATCATATTTTGTGCTTTTGTTACAGGAAAAACACCGAGAAGCAGAGCACTGATGGGTTTAGTTGGCTGTCTCTGCATTACTTCTGTGCATGCAGAATTAGGAGTTATTAAATAGGCCATGGACATTTGCGTGTCTAATTTACAAAAATACCTACTTTTACATGGGAGGACTGGGTCTTGTGACAACTCTAATGAGTCCATGATGGATGAAAATATCTTAAGATAATTAGTGGAAGAATCTAAGCAAATAAAATGTAAAGAATAAATATTAAAAGATCAGGCAAGCAAAACCAGCATGGCTAGGGGAAGCAACAGTAATGAATTATGTTCCAAAATGTAGTATAATTCCTAGATGGTTGGGAAAGAAAATCCAGAAGGTAGTCTGGATTTTGTAAGAGTTAATGTTCCTTAGTTAAAAAGTTTCAGGAACGTTGCTGTCAGTGGCAATTGTGAGTTGTATGTTCTTGTCTGGATACCTGGACAAACTACCTTGGAATAAGGTTGGATGATATCTGAATCTATTTTTCCCTTATTCAAAACCATCTCCTGTAGGATGGCGTGTAATTTAAGCTCATAGCCTTCATTTGAAGGTTCTGGTGATACATCTATGCTAACATAGCTTTATTTCCAAAACATCTGTTGTTCTTCTGCTCTTCCCTAAGGACTTTTGACGACGTGGCCGTTTGGATCAGCTGTGGATATGATTTATTCATCTGCTTGCTTATTGGCAAGACTTTAAAATGAGCAAGTCCAGATAGACTGGATGCAATTTACACAGCACAGAGCCAACTCCCCTCCTCCAAGTAAATTTTCTAGGATAGCTTAACATGTTTAGAGGACTGGGATAAAATACAGTGTTGAATGTGTTTTGCAAGTACCTCTATGTTTAAACTCAGTGTCTCGGTATTTATATGTCAAGGAAAAGTACCAAGAGTCCAATGTTGTTGTGAAGGCACAGGTTTCAAGGGCATGGGATAATGATTGAGGGTTTCAGAGTATTAAGTGTGGTTTTACCATTAGTTCATTGAACGGTATTTGGTTGAATAACTCATAATTTAATTTTGCCTCAGTACGCCTGAGAATTTAAAGACTGAAAAGTTCATTGTATCCAAAGATAAATAGATCCTCAGCATCTTTGTATTTGTGTCCCTCACTTGAGGGTGTCTCTTACCACCAGCAACCTTGGCAGAGCAGGTCATGATCAGAGGTTTTCCCTCGTGCAAGGACACAACTTAAGTGATGAGTTGACTTAGTCAAATTTTTGAGCAGACATCAATAGCACTGATACTTCAAAAAAAAAAAAATGTAGCTACCCTTCTGTTCTCAGCCATTTGCTGTGGAAAGCAATGAAATAAAACAGTAAAAATGGTTGTGGAGAATCAGCCTGGGCTGTCTGCAGCCTTTGCATTTAAATCGCCACGAGGCCTTCTGCAGTCTCCCCAGTTATCACTTCTGCACATGTTCAGCCTCTGCTGCCTGCCAGCAGCACTTCAGTAAGTTCTGCACAGGGTTTTCTCCTGAATCAATCCATTCTAAGCTGGTAGTAGAGCTACTGATGCATTTTAATGAATTCTGTTTCACATTTTCCCATTTATACTGCAGTTTATATACTGTCCTTAGAGATTTTGGTATTCATCTTATCTGGCTTTAGAAGAGTGCTGGAGAATCTGGTAAATGACAGCTGCTGTGTTTTTAAATTTTGCTGTAAGGTTTCAGCAAGATAATGTTGCAAGAGTGGAGAGGTTTGGGGTTGAGTTTCTTTCTTTTTGTTTTGCTTTGTTTTTATTTTTCTGTCTTTTTTGTCTTTTTATTTTTTTTAAGAACTGAAGCCTAGGATAAATTATTCTGTTGTTTAGCAGGTACCAATATGTGTATAAATTTCTAACAACCTTCAAACCAATAAGAAACATGCTTCATGTTACATCAAGTGTAAAGGTTATTTTTCCAGTGAAATACTTGATTTTAGAATAAATGCAGTGAAGGTGGCACCATGACTCATGAAGTTTATGGTCTACAGTGGTGCAGCCAACCAAGTTTTAAAATTACTTACCTTTCTTAGCTCCATCACTTACAGAAAAGCTCTTAGAACTCCATTCAGACCCCTGATTTTATTGCCAGCTGGTGTTTATTAAAGACTACTTATTCTTGTGCTTTAGTTTTTCACTTCCCCTGCCAGTATTTATTCCTTTTTTCCTGTCTTCAACCCACGGTGTGTTATATTTATAAAATAGGTCACTGGCAATTTTTAAGAAAATGTCCCGTACAGATTATGGAACAGATTGATAAACTGCAAATTGCAGTAACAGCACAGGACCTCCAAAAAGGGAGAATCTCCCTTGCAGTGATTGCATATTTGGTTTATTTAACTCTGGAAAACAGAACTAGCAACAAAATTAATATTATAACATCTTAGTGAAGATTCTAACTTCAAATTTTTCATGACATAATGCTACCCTTCAGTGTGCTACTGAGTCAGTGATGCACCACACTGCAAGGTCTAGATATGCTCTAATTCCTCTGTGGCACACATCCCAGTAAGAACCCTTCTGCTTCAGATCTATAGCTTGACAGGGAACCGTGTCAATGCTGAAGCTTTTTCCTCACTTCTTTGTTTTCTTGCAGAAAAGCTTCTTGGTTTTATATTTTCTTTGATTTGTTCAAGAAAAAACAGTTTTCTTTTAAATTCTGCAGAAGGTCTCAGATGAGGGAATATTTTCCTTTATGGCTTTTGAATAACAAGTTTCCCTGGTATAACCCACAGAGAGCAGTCTTGTATCTGTGAATTCTCAAGTTCTCTCAGTAATGTGTGTTTCTGCACTCCTAAATCCCCCTCTTCCTAAACTGCATGAGTGTCACACCTTTGCCCAGGCCAGGGGTAATCTTGGGGCTTCTAAGTTTGAAGTTCGAAAGACATAGCTAATAATTTCATCACCTGTATTGCTCATTAGTCATTAAAATTGCTTGAGCTGCCTTTTTCTGTATGCATTTTTTTGTCCTGTGTCCAATCAGTGTAATTGAAACTGGTGCTCCTGAAAGTGGCACATGGGAGGATATGATCAGTTTAAGAGCAAGAGACAGATTGGAAATATTATCATGGGTTGCTTCCAAATTAAAACACACAGGATAAAAATCAGATTAGGAGCAAAATCCCAACATTTCATGTCTGGCCATCCCCATGTTAAAAAAAAAATTGTATTCCTCAAACCCAAAATTTTAATAAAAAGCATTTTCTTCATTCTGGCTTATGTTGAGCACTACTTTTGTTGATTGTTCTCCATTTATTATGACTCTATTTACATCTTTTTAAAGTTGATTTGCCACTTAAGAAAATGTTAAATGGACAGATTTGGAAACTGAAATAGTTTCCATGTAGAAGATGGACGATATGGGCAGAAGTGCTATTCCCACTGTTCTGACAGGTGTTTCAAGAAGCATCAATCCTTGCTGGTGAAGGGGTCTGAGTGTCTGTATCAGTTTCATTTGGAAGTTAGGTGATATTTGGTGACAATATCTGCTGCACCTGAATGGGCAATTCTTCTTCACTGACCATAACATCAGTGGTATTCTATGCTTCATGTTCAAAGATGTCTTTCTTTGTAACAGCATAACAATAGAATTCTTTATTTTGGAACTGGTGCTTATTTCCCAATGAGCCTGTGAAGAAGCTGGGTTAGGGATTATCTCCTCAGAATCTCCTGGTTTTCAGTGTTCCTGTTCCTGGTTTCCTGATGTAGGAAAGTCTCAAAAATTGAGGGGAATGCCTGGGGGAAAGGGGGAGTAGCATGAGTAGTCAGGGATAAACAAAAGGAAGATTTTACATGATAAAATTATCTGTAATATATCACCTTTAGAAAAAAAAACAAACCCTGCAAGCATTTGGAAAAAAAAATGCAGGCAAGTTTGTGAAGAGTAGAAATACCTTTAAATAGTAACAAGGGGAACTGAACAGGGGAAAGCTGCATGTACATCTCATCCTCTGCAGCACCACGTAACTGCACGGCATTGAGAGAAGATACCTGGGGATATCTCAAAGTTGATCATAGATATTTACCATAAAAGCTGAAAATTACTTGCTCATTTTAACAAAAAGCTTCATCTTAGAAGCTTATGGTTGAAGGATCAAAGCAAGCTCTTTGCTGTTCTTTTACCCAGAATATCTGCTGGTTTTGTTCTCCTGTACGTGTCTCCATGTACAGTCACAACTTGAGAGATGCTCTTAAAACATATTTTTTTAGAAATTTGTCTCTGTTTTTGTGGTGGAGTCAGTACTCTTCTTGTACCTGGATTACTCCAGGAACAGACAAAGATAAAATGACAAAGTACAGTTTGAGCTTTTTCTTTTTTCCCCTAATGAAAGGAATAGAGAATAATGAATCATTGCACGATAAACATCTTCTGGAAATCAGTTTTTAGTCTTGTTGGCCTCCTCCTCCTGAGACGAGGTAGGATTTGCAGTTTGCTTCACAGCCACACAGATATTTTAAAGGAAACTCTTCTGGGATGAACAATTTTACTCCCCTTAAATGATTTACTGTATTTAATGAAACTGCATCTTTTCTTTGTCCCTTCCTATCCCTAAAACGATGAGGTGGATCATTATCACAGCTGGAGGCTCATTGGCATTCCCAGCCTCCATGTCATCCCAGACACAGCCTGGCCTGTGCCATTGCTGTGACTATTCCCTGGGAATAATTAGTGTCTTTTATGAGAGTGTTGGTGTGAGAATGCATGAAATTGTATAAAATTAGGATAATGTATGAGCAAATATTTAGTGTATTATATATTACGATTTAATTTTTATACTATATATTTCATTATATTTTAAATTTTATACTTCATACTATAAATGCTAGCAGTAAGGTATTCTTTTTCTTAGCAGAAGCCTGGTGGTTTCTCTGTGCTCAGCACAGCACACACTTGGTTTTGTATATATGGAGGCTGGATTTGCCTCCTGTTTGTTGTCTGTAGGCCTGGAAGTCCTTTATTAGCACCACACTGGGGATCTCTCCACCAATTGGCTCAGAGTTTTATTTCCAGCTGCCTCACTGCAGATGAATAAGAGCAGTTCTTTAAAGTACTCTTCCACTCTCCTTTGAAAGCCCAATTCTAGACAACACATGCAACAGGGACACAAATAATCATGCTTCTTTTTAAGCTGTTTGCCTTCTATTGCTTAAGTTAAATATGTTTAAATAGTGGAAGTTACCAACTTGATGCCTCCTATCTGTTCCCTAATGAAGGCCAGAGGGAATTAACCCTAATCATTTGCTTCTTTCCTGGAAGCAAATGAACTTGTTATCAGAGAGGGTGTTCTGGTCCTTACCAGCAAGAATGAACTTCAGAAAATTGCCACTTGACATTCTACCCCCACAACCAGAAATTGAAATTGAAGCCCCAAGAGCAAAAAGTTTAATAATGCAGCAAGTCTGTCAAGCAATTGAATTTAAGTAATGCTATAATGCAAAACACTAGTTACTAATTACTACAAGGAAGGAATTGCAATAGAAATTTTCAACAGTTTGTTATTATACTGTGGCAATATTGTGAGATTGGCTTGGTCCTGCAATATAAAATGCCGATTTCAAATTGATTTTAACGAATGAAATGAGCAGAAAGCCTGTTTTGACTCCTGAAATTCAATACTTAGAGAAAGTATAAACTTTTAGCTCGCTAATAATAAATACAAGAAAAATGTTGAATAGTTTTTATGACACAAGTAATCTGTGATTCTAAGTAAGGTTGAGCTCAGGTTGTGCTCCTAAATCCCAGCTGATTCTGCTTGCACAATGTGTGCAAAAAACAACCCCTAAGTAAATGTGACACAGAGGGATGGTTAAAAGGTGAAGCTGAGAATCATAATTAAACAAATTAAACTCATGAAATTAAAGGAACTGGTTTAGTTTGGATGTCTTCTGTAACCAAGATCACTTCTGTTTAATCCATGCCAACCAGTTGCATTTGAAGAACTCTTTTTGGCTAACATACTCAATTTTTTTCTTCCATACTTCAGTTTTTGAAGTGTTTATTGTGCTAAAAGTCTCAAATAATGACAATATAAAAAGAGATGACCATAACATGGAGACATCATGTTAGTGGATTCTCTTAGTGAGAGGGCAAGGTGGAAACAGGACACAGCTTAAGAGGTAGAGTAGCAACAAAGCAACAACTAAAAAAAAAAATAGAGTTATTAAATGGAGTAGGAGGATTGAAATTTGAAGTCTGGGAGGCCAGATTATGTTGCTTTCCTCAGAGAAAGGAGGAATAGCAGAACTGTGGAGAGTCAAGGTAGCAGAGAGAGCACTGCACTATTGATGCTAAGGAAAGGAGGAATGAAAAGGTAACGTGAACTAGAAGAATAAAATATGAAAACAGACCTGACCATTAATTCATGAGAGGAGCTTCTATTATTGAAATCTGTTCTGACTTTGAGTAAGAAAATTTAACCCTCTTGATGTGGGGCTGGAGTAGAGACAATTTAAAAGGAACAGACACTAAGAAAGCCCAGATTTAAAAGTTTCATTTTCCCACACCTCTACAAAATGGTTTCCTTCCCGTTCTGGAGAGGCACCACCTGTGCGAGACAGTTTTTCAAAATGATCCCAGGCAGCCCTGCCATAAGATGGCAATTTTGTCTCTTATTTCCAGCTGTATGCTCTTATTAAGATGTTACTTGGTTTTGCCACAAAACAACTGCTGACACTACCAACTGGGAAAAGTGGGGCATGAATGCTGTTAAGCCTTTTCTCTTGTCTTTTTGGCATGAGATAATTTGCTCAGTGCACTAATTTATAACAAGGTAAGACACAGCTTTCAGTCAATAGGGTCAGTTCTGAAGCTTAGAGCAACATTTTTTCTTTTGTTCCTTAGAAAATTGTCGGTTCTGTCTGGGGACTTCATTAGGGGAGTAACAGGATTCTTTCTGCCAGTTCTTCAGCACGAACGGGAATCTCATTACCAATTTTTAATATGAAAAAGTAACGGATAAGTTTGAATGACAAAAATTGGAGAGCCATGTGACAGCACAGCCTTTCAACATGGTGCACTGCCTCGTGCAAGATGTGGCTGAGTGGTTATGGCAGTATCTGTATTAATAAAAAATCTGATTTATTAGGGTGTTACAGATACGGTGTGGATATAAAATTATAAATTCTATTATTCTTATGTATGTGCATATATACTCATGCCTAGATTTGATGACTGTTATGGCAAGTATNCGCTTGGTTTTGTAAGAAGCAACTAATTTTAATAACTTTTTAATTGTAAAACATGAAAACTTTGGGAAGAAATGGTTATTCCTCTGGGAATGTCTGGGGTCGACTGTGGCTTTAGGAATAACCTTAACAACTTTAACTATACTTTAACCAATTAATAACTGTGCAATTAATAACCAACAATTAACAAACGTGATTAACATAATATATGAACTTAATCCTCGTCACAGGTAGGGCAAAATAATTATGCAAAAGATTAGCCATGATGTTTATATATGACATTATTCTTATGTATGTGCATATATCCTCATGCCTAGATTTGATGACTGTTATGGCAAGTATGGAGTTAAGTATATATTATACATGTTACAAGAGTTTATTTTATTATACTTTTAGTCCTCCTGAATGTGAAAGAAAGTATCCCAGGTACAGTCTGTGCATCATCCTGCATGTGGGTGACTCCCTGTTCTGGAAAAATCTTTGTCTTTTAGTTAGGAAAAGCCTTCTTACTTCTGTATCTGAAAAGCAGTAAGCACATCCTGGTAATTAAGGTAATGTAAAAATCAATGTACTAATTATTGGGTTTTCCCCTGTTACTATATATACTAATAGTGAAATTCAGACTAAACTATATTCTAATTCAGTAAATTGGTTTGGCTGCATCCATGTGTATATTAGCTGTACTTTTTCAAAAGGTTTTAATCCTGTAGAAGCCACTTGAGCAGATGAAAAGCAATTTTAGTGCAAGAGGTAGAGGAATACAGATGCTTCTGGCAATGCACAGTTACTCTCTAGATGGGAGTAAAGAGACAGAAGGCACTGAGTTTGAGAACATGGCCGTGCCTCTAGATGTTTGCTGCTTGTGAAAGAACTTCTGAAGTAATTTTTTAAGGTTTACTCCTGTGAGATGGCAGAGGGAATTTGCAAGAGCACGACTTGCAGGAAAAGGCACTTCCTCATATTTACTGGTATTCAATACCAACCATGTCTTTACAAGATTGAAGAGTAATATTTTCGCTTCTTTGAAAGACATGGCTGAAACCACCAGCCTAAAATGAGAATTTAAAAAAAAAAAAAAGAGAAACAAACTGAGAAACAAACCCACCACCTCAAACCAAAATTTAATAATTGCTCCACACTAATTAAGTCAGACTCTGATTAAATATAATTTAAAAATATTATCACTGCTTTGGTATGAGTGTATTGTTAGGAGTCAGCCACTAGCCACAGAATTGTTTAGGACAGAAGGGACCTGCAAAGGTCTCTTTTTTCCAGTGTCATGCCAAAACAGGGGGCTGCCATCAACGTTTGGGGCTGCTCAGGTTCTTGTCTGGGTGTTTGTGGAAATATCCAAGAATGGGTTTTGTTCAAGATCCCTTGGGGTACATTTGACATCACAAAATTTACAGAAGTTATATTACCTGATGCATGCAAAGTTCTCAGTAAATTGAACCATTAGGTCAATTAACCATCTCTTTCCATAATACAGTTTTATGCAGTTTTTAATGTTAGTGATTTTCATTGCTAATTAATGTACAAAGAAGAAAAGATAAAATAAATCACATTACTTGATATCATATGCAGCGGATACAGGTTTCTGATTTGCTCTCTGAATTTGAGCTTTGATCTCCATGAAGGTTTGGACCTTACTTCTCCACACACATGAATAAATCTCCATTCTGTGTCCTGCCCAGAACCCTGTCCTCCAACATTTCCTCAGAGCTACTGCACATCTTCTTCCACTCTTAAAAAATAAATAACAATATTTAGCCACTAATTTTCTGTAATCAAGCCACAAACTGAACTTAAGTCCTTGTATTCTCTGTGGGTGTATATTAATATATATCACTTAAAGATATATTTTTTCTTTTAAAAAAGCCTCTCCCAGCACATTAATGTATTAAAATCTTACCATTGTGAACAGCAATATGCTGTACACATAGGGAAGTCTCAGCTTCCTGAAATGAGAATCTTTTTTATTGTCCTTCTGTATGTGAATCTGATAAATTTAATAAGAAATGAGCTTCCAATATACTTCAGAAATGCCAGGTCCTTAAGGGAATGTTTTGATAGTGTTAGTTTTTTTAATAACAATTGCATTAAACCCCACTTACTGCTTTCTGTTTTCATACATTATGCTTCATTATTTGCTGATTGACAGTTTGAGTTGTTTCTATTCTCCTCCTGCTTAATTACATACAGTCTCTTTGTTATTCTGCTATAATTTCATGACCATGCTAATGAAAGTATTGGGACTATGGATTGATTTCCATGGAGTCTTATCTTTTTGTAATTTGGGGGCTGTTAACAATGAGGAAAAAAAACCTTCAAGAATTTGCAATTTAAGACTAATTTATATCTAATTAATTAAAAGAGAAGTCCTGGTACTTCCGTTATGACAGAACTGAGAAGCTTTGAGCTCTTTGGTTTTGAGATCTGCAGATGCAGACCAGGCAGTATTGTGTAAAATGTCTCCAATTCCCACCTTGGATAGGGGTGCACAGCTGGGGGCTACTAAGGATATTTTTAAAATGTGAGGAAAGTGAAATGCAATTTTCTAAATATGAAAAAGAAGCTGAAAAGTTTCAAAAAGTGAATAGAGGCATCTGCCTATGGCTGCTTTATACGGTGTGTATGAACCTCCTACTGTCTAAGTGGCATATGGAAAGTCTAGCTGTAGTCCCTAAAATAAAATCCTGGATTCCTCCCTTAGAAGCCATAGCCATAGTAGTCATTCTAGCAAGAAACTTGTAGAACATTTTGCAAAGGAGTGGTAACTCACAGTGAACTTTCTTAGTCTGTTGGAGGTTTTTTTGGGTGGTTGTGGGTTTTTTCCAGTTTTACAAGGAATGATGTCCTCTACTGTTTTACTGCCTCCACATCGTGTATTATGTTATGCAGATGTAACTCCAGTAATAGAAATGCAAGATCAAAACCAAGCCTTGAACTTGAATTTTTATTGGTGGCTGTCAGGCATTATATTGAGGTTGACTTCTTTTTAAAATATTTCACGTGCATATTCCAGTCCTACTACTTCAAATTAATTCTCTGGTGTAAATACCAAATGAGCCAAGTCTGTGGAACATAGGACCAAAGAGGGAGGTGAGAAGATAAATTAACAATTAGTGATCCATTAATGACTTGTAAGCATCAGCCTGGCTCACGATGTTGGTGATCTATGATTTGCTAGAGGCTGGGTGAGGATTTTGGGGCAATGTGACAAATGGGCCTTTGGGGCTTTGTCTCTGGCCTGACTTGGAGACCAGATTTTTGGTTTGACCCACGGGGTTGTTTGGTTGTTTCTGTGTGTTTGTTTTGTTTGGTGGGGTTTTTTAAGTGCATAAGATGTGTTGCTTTTCAAGGCTCTTTCATGGGTAGTAAAACTTGCATTGTATTCTTGCACAGCATCTATGTGTTTGTACAAGCTGTTTAAAGGATCACAGCCAGTATCTGCTTTTTTAAAATGTTGTTGTAAGTCCAGAACAATTTATTTGTTACTTCTTTGAAAGTCATGAAAGGAGAGTTTGACCCTGGCAGTCTTTGTCCAAAGGAAGCAGAGTTCAAGTGTCCATGATGAATGTTTTTCGTTGGTTTGGGGTTTTTTCCACACTATTTCAGATCCAGGGCAGTATACCAGTAGTAAAACTGCACTAGTATCAGGGATTGTGTTTGATTTCTGACACGTCCTTTCCAAAAACAGCCAAATATCTAAAATCATAGACATGGCGTTGCATTTTGAGACTGCTGCGTGTCCAAGGATTTCAGATCTTCATGACTTCAGCAATCATTATGCTCTTCCATGGGTGAGAAGTAAATTTAATGCAATGTTTACAAATGGGGAAATGGAAGTACAGTGAGAGTAGAAAGTGTTAGTGACAATTCAGGGAGTAGAATGTGATCTGTTTAATTCAATTAGTTGATCAGAAGGTTGAGGGAGGTGATCCTGCCCCTTTGCTGTGGTGAGACCCCACCTGAATTGATGCATCCAGTTCTGGGGCCCCCGGTGCAAGAAAGGCGTGGATTTGTTAAAGCAGGGTCAGAGAAGGGATGCAAAAATGCTCCGAGGGCTGGAGCAACTCTGCTATGGAGAGAGGCTGAGAGAGTTGGGATTGCTCTGCCTGGATAAGAGGGGAGACCTTATTGTGGCCTTTTGATATATAACAGGAGCTTGTAAGAAGCATGGAGAGAGACTTTGCCAAGTACAGACAGGGCAAGGGGCAATGGTTTCAAACTGAATGAGGCAAGATTTATACTGGGCGTTAGGAAGACATTTTTTACAATGATTGTGGTGGAACAAGTTGCCCAGAGAAGTTGTGGATCCTCATCTTTGGAAGTGTTCTATGGTTCTATGAATGCTGTAATTTCAGTGGCATGTCATGAAATACAGGTTAGTTTGGTCCTAAATCTCCTCATGGATTAGCTGCACAGCAGAATGTCTGCCTGCACTGAATTGCTTGTTATTTCTAATTTCCCCCATTGTAAGAGAAAAGAACTGAGCAGGGAAAGTCCATTGAGTGCATCTTTGTATGCAGGTACCTGCACACAGTGAATGGAAATATTTATTATATATACATATATATGTGTTATAAAGTGAAGATCAAAATGCCGTAAGTAAAGGAGCACACCATTGCCTAGTGGGTAACTTTAGATGTAATTCTATGGGTTTGAGCATTAATTGCTTCATATACAAAAAGCACATAAGGTAATATTAAATATTCATTTGAAACATTGTACTCTGCTTCAGCAGTAACTGAGGTGCAATATATGCATGTATGCAGTGACTTTGCATTAACCAATGCTGAATAATGTGCTTTATAGTCTACATGCTCGAATAGCAAGATGCTTTGCATTTATATAGGACTCTCAATACAAAAAACCTGAAATACTTTTGAAACAGGCTTAAGCATTGGTATCCCTACATCCCAGTTGGAAAATTGCAGAACAGAGATTGAACTGTGTTAACAAAAAGCAGGTGATTATTTGGGATAGAATCCATCATCTGATAGTCATTTGACTGCTGGGACATTAGAAAAAATTCTGATATTCTAGATGGATCTATGTTGCTAACCCCTTAGTATTTTTTTTAATATTTCAATAATCATTTTATAAAGAAAAGCACTGTAATTTTTCTGTGTTTCCTCAATGAGACATTTTATTCATTTGGTCACTGAGGGCTTGAGATATCAACTTTTATTAAAAAAAGCTTTTTGGAGGAGCAGATACTCATTTTACGACATGACCATTTCTGGTGGGTATTCATAGCTGTTGAGACTCGTGCTAAATCCTAAGGTTTTGTTTCCCCACTGAACTGTCCCTTTAAATGAAAACTCTCTGCCTGCTCAGGAGGTGTTAGAGAAGTTCTCAGTGGGGATGTGCTGTGACCTTGGTGTTGTGTGCCATTTGTGCATCATTAAAAGGTTGTAATGAAGCTCTGCCACACACAGATTGTAAAAGGTCAAGCAGAAAGTTGGGAGCCAATGAGGTTGGGAAGAAAAATTGTGCTAGCAGCAGAGGTTGAGGGATTCATTATATTGATGCTATGGGGTTTTCAGCAGAGTAATAACTGAGTTAGCAATAGAATGTAAATCTTCTCAACCACTTAGTCTGAGCCTGCTTCTTCTTGATTTGTGGGGATATATTTTTACTAGAGTACAGGAAAAGTCATTATGCTTTCAAGAAAGCCACTGGAACTAGTTAATGCATTGTAGGTAAAAAGACAGAAGCTAAACAGAACTGGATGTGGCTCATCTTTAAAAACAGGGTATTGGTGACAGAAAGAGAAGGATTGTACCAAACAAAAGTGTTTATGCAAATAATTGGAGTTGCTGCACTGTGTAATTGTAGGTTTGGAGGTTTTGGTTGGCAGGTTGTGTCATATCCATTTAGAATGCTGTGATAATAACTACAAATGCTGCCTTTCTGGTTCGTAGCATAGGAAGGGGCAGTGGCCTTCCAGAGTCATCTTTACATGGGGAGGTATCCTTCAGTCCCACAGACTTCATCATTCCCTATTTCTCAGAAAAACAGCTCCAAGTAGAGGTGCTCATCAGAGCAACATTTAACAGACCCTGTAACTTCCTTGCATTACAATTTACTTGAAATTAATCGTGTGGAAGAATAAATCTAAACTGCAATTGCCATGCCTTTACAAAAATTGGGAGTAACTAAAATATATGGAACAATTCTGCTTTTCAGTTCTCTGGATATGCAGAATTTTGTTCTGGCATAATTTGTCACAGTCTGGCCATAGACAAAAGGTTATATGAAAGGCTGTGGGTTTGTTGTACTTTTATAGTCTTGCATACAAGACTTTGCTCAATTGCTCTATCAAATTAGATATTTTTGATACATATGGAAAAAAAATAGTAACTTTTAATAGCTTGCCATGTTATCAATTTGATTTTCTAGGAAGTGGTTTCCTTAACATGAGAGGCACTAACCCGGCATGACCAATCTAAGACATTTTGTGTTAATTACTTAAAGATTCTCAGCTGGGGGAATTTAAAAAAAATCTCTAATCTATGTGGAAGTCATCAAGAGTCTTTCTGTGGCTTTCAGTAACCAGAGTCTGCAATATTCCCAGTTAAAAGTCTTCGCATTTCATCTGAATATTTATTAATTCATATATATTATTTAGGGAATAGTTCCTGAAAGAGGAAAGGTTTGCATAAGCTGATATCATCCTCACTGTTATCCACATGGAGACACATAATTTTCTGTATTTGGATGGTGGAGGAAGGATCAAGCCCATTACTCCTGAATGGCCCTAAAAACATAAACATCAATGTCCATCACTTTTTGTTCCTAGCAGGTGATCTTGTAACTAATCTAATGTGTCAATTACAGACAGCTTTGAAAAAAGATACTCAAAGTATCTGGAAAAAAAAAAGTGACTAAATCAGGTTATTTGGCATTCAGTCAGCTTCCATCAGATCACTGTAAATTACCTGTCACATTATTCCATTGCTAAACATGCTTTGTTTCAACATCCTTAGCTAAACAGTTACATATCTTGTATCTTTCTTCTGTCACACGTTCACACTTGCTATGCAGTTCTGTTTTGTTCTAGAAAATACCATTTCTCTACAAACTGTGATTAAAGAGCTCAGAGGGGTTTTCAAAGCAAGCTTTAATCAATATTGGAGGCTCATTCTTTTGTGCATTGATTATTATGCTAAGGTGTTTAATTAATCAACAGATGTTATTCTAATAGAGAAAACATTACCGAAGAAGCGATAATGGAAAATTACAGAATTTTTTTTTGACACCAGCTTGAAGATTTCTTTTAACACTTGCCCACCAATCTTATGAACTTGAGAATCCTTCTAATCCAAAACTGTTCCTTTTGGAGGCTTTTATCTATTTGGTCTCAAGCTCCATCATAAATAGATATGTCTGCAGCTGAGAATTTCAACCCCCAGATTTACCCAGTATTTCTCTCAAAAATGGAAGAAACTCGTATCTTGGTATGGTCCCTCTTCCTTACCTGTATTACAAAATCAAATCCCTGCAGTCTGTTGCAGTGCTATTGAGACATATATATGCATTTGGATGCTCAAAGACACCCAGTTTATAGGTATTTCAAATGCAGTCTCAAGTCAGGCTTGCTGAGGTTGTCTAATTCATTCACTTGTACCAAACAGGATCAACCATACTGCTGTCATGCCTGATGGGTGTCAATGTCCATCTTTGGCCACTTCTAGAGGGGAGATGACTGTATATAACTATCCTCATCTTTAGATTTTTTTTACCTATTTATTAGCCAAAATCTCTCTTGCTTTGCTTATTCCTGATACTGCTGTCCATGAAGGAGAGATTAGATGAAGGAGTCATTTACATATTATCAAATCTTTTATGTTCTCTTCCTTAACATTAAAGCTTAAACACTTCACATCGTTTCTTGTCACTGCTGCTGCTCCCTGAACAAGTCTCTCCTTTTAGTTCCTGTCTGGGAAGGTGGTGCCCAAAAACAGAGGCAGCTCTCTAGATGAAGCCTTTCCAATGCTTATTAGAGCACAAAGGATCACTCTGCTTGTCCTAGAGGTGCTACTTCTGTTTGTGCTTCTTGCCTTCTGAAAAGGCTTCTGCAGAGCATGTGAGTGTTGGATAAAGACCAAGCTGCAGATCCATTCAGGGCAGGGAGTGCACTGAAGCCACTGTGTCACCTCATGCCTGCTGCTCCCCTGTCATTTGCCATTGCAAATTTGTTTGGTTCTAAAGCTGCAGAGTCTCAGACTCTGTCTCACAGTTAAAATGCATTGATTTTTTTTGCGTTTTAACCCAAATCTGGTGCAAAGAGTCTTAATTATCTACAAATGCTTTCTTCAAAACTCCCACTACGGCATTTTGGCATCCAGGTGGGCTGCCAAGGGTTAAGAATCTGGACTATGCCAACAAAACTAGCACATCCAGGTAGAGGCTTCGTTAGTTCTACCCCGCTTGCTCTGACTTCACTGTTTAGGATCTGTAAAGCATGAAAGGAGTACAAGGCAGTGAAGAAGTAAAAATGAAGGAGTTACAAGTCGTCTGTCACTCTGTGCATTCACATAAGACAAAGTTCTGTTGAGTAAGTAACACCTTCTTGTCTCATATTCTTTCTAAATCAGAATTATACTTGGTTAAGGCAGGTTGCTGGGAAAACTTACTTGTGTTGAGGAATGTATATGGCACTGTGATATTACTTTCTGTTTATATTCACTTCTCAAGATGTACATTGCATCAGGTAATAAGGCTTTCAATTCTATGTATCAACTCTCTTTTGCTACTGTGTTGTAATGTTTTGCTAATTACAATCAGTTAAGATACATGAGACATTATGCCATTATTCCCATTACATCATCATTCTTTCAGTGAGTTATCTCTGCTATTGACAGTACAATTATTTCACTTCTGGAGAGTGCAAACATGTATGAAAAACAAGATAAGTTATCGAAAATAGCACCTTCAGAATAAAAATGAATAATGAATATATGTGCCTTGAATTGTGTAGAATACATATAACCTGTTTTCTCACAACCACTGACAAATAAAAACTGCTTTTTGATTCCTTTTTTCCCCTCTTATTAAAAATGTGACTCGTACCTAAATAAAACTACTTGGCATATATTCAGGGATACCTGGAGTATAAACTTGTTCTTAAGACAGAAACATTTGCTTGAGTTCAGTAGTCAGTAGATGGGTTTGGAACTGCAGATGATTTATTTTCCTAAGTTTTTTTATTAGATTGATATTTGCAATACCTTTGGTTTAGAAAACATAGTTGTCTTTGTTCCCTGTGAAAACAGATACAGTCAGAATTTTGTAGGATGCAGAAATGTTGTTCTCATGGTAACTTTATACTCTTTAAATTTAGGTCAATATTTTGGGATAGACAATTTGAATCTCTGGAAGGTGCTTCTGACCTGACTGGCCAAAATATGGACTGTTTTCTCACGCCGTTTTTGGCATAGCAATGCTATGGCTATGATTAAATTTAGCATAGTGGCCCAAAAGGAATGCTATTCAGATGAATTACATTGTAGAGTTTTTATCTATTCTGAGTTCTCCATTTTGAATCACACACAATATTTTGTAATCCTGTTTTTGCTTTTCAAAAAAGCATCTTATTATTTTCAGCAACAAAATGTGCTAGGGATTGTGAGTCTTGGAAAATGACTGAGCTTCAGTTGAGGCCAATTTTTGCAACAGTATGTTAATGAAGCTTGAGAAAAAGTCTCCATTTTCATGTTGAACCATATAATAGAGTTAGCACTTCAGTGCCCAAATTATGTAAGTGACAGAGAAAGGGAGAAATCAAGAGCTCTACTCCCAAAGCAGTGGAATTAAACAGGCTTCAGATCATATTGAGAATCTGTGCTTGTGCTCCTTCTATTATTAGACAGAAAATTCCTTCCTGTAGGGCATTGTTAATGAGCCAATAACTTTTGGAGTTACTCATTATCTTTCCCATCACACTGGTCTCCTCAGGTTACCCACCTTCCACGTCCGGCCCATCCGCGCTGCTGTTCCGACCGCATTTCTGCTGAGAGAGTCAAAAGGGAATGGTGTTACATTTAATGTAATTTGACAGCTTTAACTTTACTATCTCTAGCTGTGGCCTTCAGGAGATCACTGAGCTTTAAGAACATCCACTTCTTCTGGGCAGTGCTGACTGTCTGTGCCTGGGCAAGTGTCCTGGAGCTTTGTCGCGGCGCTGAAGGATAAAGCTCTTAACTGCAAGTACTCACGCTAGCCAAGTGCCTCACCTAACCCCTGTTTAGTGGGGGGCTATTGCAAATGGATGTTTTTATTTATGGCAGCTTGTCATCACTCCTATTGAAATTTAACGGTGTATTGCTGTGAGATGGGGTCATCAGGCCGCTTATTAACTTGCCCAGCAGGAAAATAAAAATGCCTTTTGGGCCCCATTGGCAGTATTTCTTGAGTACCTCCTATTTAATCACCTTCCTGATATGTCTGGGATGTCAGTTATCTGCACTGCATATTTTACTGAAGTGTATAGAATGAGGTGTGATAATGATTTCTACATTCATAGTAATGAAGTAGTAGCTTCCCCATGGTATCTGAAATTACTGTGGCTCCACAGCACCAGGGATACTTATGACATCAAAACCCAAGCTGCTGTATTTTATACCTTTGCTGCTGGCCCTGAGTTTCTACGTGGTTACTCAACCAATTAAATGTGGTTTATTACTTTTAATTACCTGTCTAGTTTACTTTGTTTTCTAATTTATCAAACCAGGCTAGAATATTTTTTACATGGTTACTTAGTTGCTAACAGATAAGGCACCTACACGCCACATTATGTGCATGCAGTTAACGCTGCCTCTGAGAAGAGCATTATGAGAGGTGGGAAGGACATTTGTAAAATATCACTTCAAGGATCCTAGACCCAAATTGTGACTTTTCTTAGAGTTTCAAGTGCAGCCCAGTCTGTAAATAGCAATATTTGCAAAACCCCACAGTGACATCTGAGAAATTGCATTCTTTTCCTTGAAGCTATTATAGGGGAATCATTTGGCACTTATTTTCTTGCTGAATTTACAGCAAAAATAGTTAAGTAAGAGGGTGCTTTTCTCAGAGTTGTGTACTTACTTCTGACAGTCTTGCTGATTGGAGAAGGCACGTGAACACCAAGAAAAGACAGACCAAGTGGAATTTGCAGGGCTCCGTGGATGTGTGCTAAGTTATTTCTCACAGCTTCTCCACCTCCCTCTTCTTTTCCTCTTCAGCTCATGGGCAGTGTATATCCAAAAGTTGTCTACGATTTCTCTTCTGGAGCTCTGAACGAAATGTCCGTTCTGCATTTCCTTTATGTTAATGAAAACATGTTCATTTCCTAGGCAAACTTCAGGATGAGTTCTTCCTTCTTAGCCTGGACCACTTGACAGTTGTCAAGACAGCTGATTCCTTCCTTTTCTTCCTCTTTCAGACTCCTTTTCAGGAAGCCGGTCTTTGAAGCCATCCTGCTTTCTGTGAGGGTTTTTTACAGCTATATGTCCTGTTTGCTTTCTCTTTTCCCACCATGAGTCATCTTTGATTGGTTTTATTTGCAACAAGCTTAAAAAAACTGTTCTGCGCTGCTGAATCAAAACCTTATCCATCATCCTGTCATCTGTCCAAACTAACACCCCAGCAATGCCACAGATATTACGTGACTGTTCAGTTTTAAACTAAATTCATCATATCTAAAAGAATTCCCTCACCCATTTCTATTCTTTCCTGGTGAAGATGAATAACACTGTATTCTGCCTCTAAAAGCTCACTTAAAATTACTTATAAGACTTGTAAATAATAATCCTACAAGTGTGAGATCAGCACTTAGCTCTATGGAAAGGTTTCTAGAATAATGTTTCAGTTTGTCTCTCTCTTTCTCCTTTGTTTTATTCCCTTGTTGATTATAACCAAGATTTCAAATTCTTTGGGGAAAATCTGTCTGCACAGCACCAGCTATTGAGCTAATGTGTCTGGGACTTCTAAACATAGAGAAAGTCAGAATATACTAATGACAGACAACATGAAACTATAGAAAATTATTAACCATTGAAGGACTATTGAAACTAAAGCCTTATTTTGTAGGACTTCATGTCAAACTGAAGCTGCAAGTCAAGTGAAATATGTTCCTTTAATTTTCAGTTGTTCTCAGATTTTGTGTGTGTGTGCTTGCTGTAAGACAGAGACACCACATAATTCCTCCTTACTGCATGGAAAAACCTTCAGCTGAATCCTGCAGGGTGATGTGAGCCTTGCTCCCAGACCGGGTAATGCTCTTCAGTGTGGGCTGAACTTGAACTAACAGGGATTGCATCCTTGGAGAGCTTGGTTTTGGCACGTTCTTTTCTAGTTTCCAGTAAGATCACTGAGAAATTGCGGCCTCGGTGGTTTCAGAGAAAATATTTCACAAAATCACTTGTGGAGCGTTCAAGGCGAAGAGCCAGGGAGTCGACAGACATAAGTTCCCATCCTGACAGATGATGCATTTTTAGAGTAGGTTTACATTGTTCAGGTGCACCCTCAATACACAGCACTCGGGAGCCTGCAGCAATCACACACAGAGTCGTGGTTGTGGCCGAACTTCAATATTTCACAGAATCTACTGAGAAAATGGGAGGGGGGGGGAAGTAATTTGCAATGCTTGAGGCACTCAGGTGTAAATTGTGTTCTCTTCTGTGACTGGCAGAGCTCAAAAAGATAACACTTTTTTTGAAGTCTTAGAAACACAAGATTATATGCCTGTTCACATACATACAGCTGCTTTTTTAGTGCTGTGCAGCAAAATGTCACAAAGAATGTACCAACGTGTTGGTGCAATGACCTGTAACAGTCAGAAGTCCTACAACTGGCAACCAGCTGGCTTCAGAAAACTCTAAGCTATCTGTCAGTTGCAACTTTTAGGCAGCAAATTTCCCAGTAAATAGGCTATTAATCAGTTTAGACAGCAGGAAATGTGGGTGATCAGAGCAAAGACTGGCATCTCGATCAAAATACAGATTTTATTTACTTGCATTCAGAGGTGATGTGAGCTGACTTGAGCTGAGGTAGTGCCTCTTAATTTGAAATGTTTTGAGTTCTGAGTTTATAGAAGCCAAAGAAACTTCTGTTTGATGGCTCTTCATGGATTTACATATATTGAAGTGAATGGTGAAAAAAACCTAACCTATTTATTTGTTTATTAGTAGTTCAGAGAACTGCAGACTGCTTAACACTGTGGGTGTATTGGTCTTTCCAGAATAGACATACTCACTGTTTTTTTAAGATCACAACATAAAGGCCTTAATAAAGACATTTTGGTTACACTTCTAGTGCTTTACCTGAAAAATAAACCTTCAGGATTATTAGCCTGGTATCATTAGGAGCAAAACATTCCCTTTAAAAAAGCAAATTGAAAGGTACTTTGCAGGAACGAACAGGATTCTGCTGTGTTTGCTGGGTAATAGACACTATTTCTTTTATTGTGCTTTATGAGCAGCAAGACACAAAACTTGGAACATTTTGAAAGTACTATTAAGGGAATGGGGCAGATGAGGAGCAGGGCAGAGAGGTTTGGGAGGATTTGTCTGCTATGCTGTAGGGACATGGTTGGAAGCAATAGCTTGTCTGTGGTTTATCAAGCTCTGGGGACAGGCAGCCTGCAGAAATGCTTCCAGTTTGTTCCTTCTCTGCAGAGCGTGCAGAGCTCTGCAACAGGTTGCAGAGCCTAAGAAAATGCTAAACTTCCAAACCCTGCCCTTCAGATGAAATCCCAATCCCGCTGCATTAACAGGATTTATGTTTTAAGAAGTTAATATTTATGCTTTGATAAGTATATGTCCTAATTTCTGAGAAGGGTAAAATTACGATAAACCTTATTTGCTAGCCAAACCATGGATTTGGGCAGCTGAAGGTATTGAATTTCATTTTCCTTAAATAACTAGCCCAGTATCCAGGTGTATGGTAAATGTAGAAGGACCTTATCCTGCAGGTGTTTGTGCTAATTTCATGCACTAATTGAGCCATGAAGTCCATACAGATCCTCTACTGTGTGCAATGTAATTGAGTAGGAAGTGGAGAAAAGAAGCAATCCAGTTCCTCCTACTCCTTACTGCTCAGCTCATGCATTTCATATGGTAGCACGTGAGTTCTCAAAACTTTTGGAAAAGCATCTGCCTGCTGGGCACTGAAGTCAACTGGGACACTAATATTTTGATGTAATTACTAATCCCAGGAAGGATTTGTCTCATGGCTGTGCCAAAGCAACTTACTTCACATTTGTGACACACACTAGGCATCTATGTTTTCTTTTATTTATGATTCATACGTTCTTCTGTCTCCCAGCTTACTGCTGTCCTAATGTCTCATTCAAGCTGCACAGTTCTAAATGATAGGAATGAAATAATCAGTTGCTTTAGAACTGATCATTTGAATGATAATATAATGAATGAATAAAAGATGATAAAATACAGCTTTAAGTGGGTCTGTCTACATACTGTTCTTTCTCTCTATACAGTGCACATAGAGGTTTTCCATTCCTGATTTACAGCCTCCAGTCACTCTTTGCCCCTTTGGTCCTGTGTTCATGTTTTTAACAAGTGCCTATGGTAAATAACCTTGCACATGACTCCTGTGTAGATCTTTTATGATTTTTATTGTTCCAATTCTAGCAATTTAGCTTTATTTCCAATGAATCTAAAAGAAAGTTTACCTCTGCTTTCTCTCTTTACCATCTTGAAACTTCAAATTGTTGGCAGCAGCCTTGCATTTGTGAGTGAATTCTTTTCATGGATATTCTCATCATAAGAGCACTTGGTATTACTGTAGAAATATTATCCCCGTTGAGGCTCATCTCCTTGAAATATTTTCTCATTTTCTAAATACTGAAGACAAGGTAAACTACATTGCCTGAAAGAAAACACTACAGCATTTCAAGGTTATTGTTCTAGTTATCATTAGGGAGTTTCTCGTGAGTTGGTATTTGGATTTCTTTAATGAAAATCAATGAGTGATTTTAAAGCATTTTCAAAACTTATTAGTTGCAGTGTAACCTGGTTGAAAACTGGGATGATGCTGGTATGAGTAGACTAAATGTGTGGACTAAATGAGTAGACTAATTCAGGTGTAAACTGCAAATTTATTTGCTTTAATTCAACAATGCCAATCTATTCCTGTCACTTTATGCTCATGGGCAGGAAGAATATGGGGTAAACCAGCACTGTTTACCCCCTTCTTAAATCTAAAAGAGGTTGCTCAGGAGTCACCTTTTTATCTTCCTGCAGCAAAATCTTCCAACAGCTACAACTCTTCCTCACTCAGGAATGCAGTGGCAGCCTTGCAGTGAGAAAAGGGGAAATGTACATTTTTACTTTGGCACATGTTAACCCCTTAACCCCGCATATGTAAATTTTTAGGTGTTACCCAGTTACTGTAATGTTATGATGTAGAAATGCCAATGCATCAGGAGCATGGCCCTGTAAATGGTGTCTGTGTGCTTTTCTGCTCTCCTCTTTATTGTTGTGATTGAGGTTTTTCTGTACCCAGATAAACTCTCACATTTCACAGGAGTGCCTCTTAAATTAAGGGAGATGAGGATCAGTGGTCTCCTACTTTGGGGCCAATTTTGCTGGTTCATCTGCTAAATTGTGCTTTTCTAACTTCACGAAATCACTTTAATTCCAGTTAAACTATTTCATGTTATTAGTGACCTGAAATGTGCCACCCTGGTTATACAGGATAAGGTTAAGACTTTTCTCTCTGAGCTAGCTCATTGAATTAGGGGGCAGATTCTGAGGCAGTGTAAAGTGGCATAATAAAAATTGATCTTAGGAGAGCTACGCTACTTTGCATCGAGTGAGGACATAGCCCTTCCTAAATCTTAATTCTGATTTTTTTCATTAGCTGTATTATTGTAAGATAGCTATTACATGCATCTAGCTGCTAGTGCAACGGAAAGCCTACAGTGTGCTACAAATCAGCAGCGAGCAGAGGCTTTAATTTAGTCAGAGACAAGCTTTGAAGGCAGTCAAAGAGCCACTGATGGAGTTCAAATGCTCTTTGTCCTGCAAAAATAAAGAGCCCATTTGTTCTGCCTTTTTACATTAGCATCTTTTACCTTGCTGGAGGAAAAGGAGGAAGAACTGTAATCCTAGCTCTTGGGCTTGTTTTGTTTTTTTTAAAGAAAGGCAATATTGAACTCATAGGCCTTACTAAAGCCTTAGCTATATGAAAAAATATGCAGTTTGCATTTAACAAATATCTCAGGATGGATAGTTTATGCCCCATTATTGGGTAGTAACTATTTCTCCTTTCTTACTTTCATTTTATTTCTGCCACCATGACACAATCATGACCATGTAGTGCCAGGACAGAGGTTGCCAGCCAAAGATTGGGTTTGGAGATCTGCTGGGCACAAGCCCTCAGGCACAGGACCCTCCACACTGGGCAGGAACTGCTTGACTGTCAAAAAATTCTGTGATAGCAGTTGTTGCTACCTATGGAGGGCAGTAATTATGATCAGAATACTTGATTCTATGGCAAACACAGTGAACTAAGTTGCTTCTCAAACAATAGAAAAGCATTTTAAATTTTTAACTGCCATTAGTCCTTGCTTTGTTCTTTTTGGATCAATTAATTCATGTGTTATTGTAAGGATCTTTGGGTTAAAATGAACATGTTCTTTCCTATTCTATATCCTACTTCTGCAGCTAATAAAATCTAGTATCAGGTAAGCACCTTCCCCACCACCCTCAGCAAATGTTCCAGCAATTTGGAAAGTGATCTGGAGTTTTTAATTCCCTTCTTTTGCTTTGTATACAGGAAATAGTTTATGTGGCACACTTGCTCTCCACAGCACTGCCTGATAGCAGTTTCTCACCCTATTCTCTTTGCAAATTACTTTTATTCTCAGCAGGATTCACAGATGGTGAAGTCTCACTGCTTCTCCTAGTGAATAGATGCAGTTTAATCTGTACAGCATCCAGCAGAAGACAATGCCTTTATCATCAGCTCTACCTTTAGCCCATGGAATGATGTTTATAGATAGCCCTGTAGTGTTCAGTGCATTTGAAGAGTCCTATTTGAGTTGATTAAACCTGTTGCAAAGCTCAAGTGGCAAATTAGGTTCAATTATTATCTGTTCACTTGTCTTAGCCACCTATTTCTTGAGGAAGTTGTCTTTTCAGTTTTAAAAGACATGTTCTTGCATATATAGATACTCCTATATATCTATATTTTCTGTATTTTATGTACAAATGTGTGTATTGTTTCAATAAAAGATACTTTCAGAGCAGATTTAATCAACATATCCCATATTTACTAACACTGAGACTGAAAATTGAATGGTAAAAGAAATTACCAATTAAGAGAAATTTTAAAATATAAAAAGTGTTGCTGTGGCCAAAGTTAAGACATCAAAATTTTGTTCCATCAATGTGTAGTGTTAAGGGCTGTTACTGGTATTTAATGCTACAAGTTCTTCCTAGAATCATAATTTTCCTCAGCATCTCATAATGCAGTAAAACAGGATATTGTCATCATGTACTCAGTCCGGAAGGAACCGAGTATATGGTAGTGCTTTGATTACTTGAATTGTCAAATTACCCCAAATTTATTCAGTTCTTCAGTTCTTTGGCATAAAAATTTCTTGCTGACTTCAACAGCAATTCCCTTTATTAAACAAAGTGCCCTTACTCCATAACTGCAGCAAAGCTTCTTTTTTGTGTGAGTCCATTTTGAAAAAAGTCTAAATTATTCTCAAAGGCTGCTCTACACACTTATTTAAGGTGTGATTTTGCGATTCATAAGAAAGAAAAGCACTCTGATTTTCACAGACCAAAGGTTTAGTAAAGGATATCTTTTATTTTCAAGAAGAAAACACTACAACAGACTCCTATGTACTTCTTGAGAATTCCAGCTTGAAGGAGAACTGATTTCTGGAATTTATAATCTCTCATGTTTGCAAAATGTGCAAAACCAAATATAATAAACTGTGGCAATATTTGAGCTATGCATAATGTGTGTTTCTTAAATAAAATAGGTTAAAAATAGGAATATAATACATAGGTTGCAATAACTGATTGCATACCTTTAGTGCCACCTATATGCAAGGAATAGTGCAAGGAAGTTGCAGCCCATTCCTGGAAAGTGTGTTGATTGAATGTCATTAACATTCACCCCCAAAGTAATAGCAAATAAATTTATTAAATGGGAAGGTGCCAACTTAGTAATAAGTTATTGTCTTCTAGTGTAGTGACCTAAAGTTATTTTCCCTGGTGAAGAGCACTTCCAATTAGCCAGTTTTTCACCAAGACACAACACAACATTAGCTTTTTATCATATTGCTTTGAATCTGAGTCCTTGTATTAAGCTTTTGAAACTACCTTCAACTTTTTAAAAGAAAACTTCAAAATCAAGCCTAAAAAAACCTCAACAGTTGTTGGATAAGTGCTTGTTGGCTTATCAAATTTCGGTTGTAAATCACAGGGTGTTTGAGCTGGCTTTTATTTCATTAGTTGCATCGGATTCTCCATTTCATTTTGTGCATATCTCTGCACTTTGCTATTAGAGTTGTTTGGGTTTTTTTTAATTTCCAAAATGACCTAATAACTGAAAGATGCCAAATGAAATCTTGCTTGGTGCTGCTCTTAACTTGGTACACACAAACCATTAGGCTTTTACAGGGACTGGGTTTCAGCAGCAGGTACCAGGTTGTGTATAGTGATTTTATTTTATATTCAAGTAGCAAGAACAAGTTGATAACCCTGCCTATGCCACCTGCATGTAAAGCCAGAAAACTGCAAGCCCTGACATGAATTTTTTCACTGTCTTACTAAAAGCTAGAAAATACTTATAGCGTTTCTCCAGAGACAGCAGGAGCTGGAAGCATACAGCCATGCCAAAGACAGGTAATTCAGACTATCGATAAAACAATTAAACTGGTGCTTTCATATTTCAGGGTATTTACCACTCTATATTACTTTTAATGGGTTTGAATTCAACCATCACACGCAGTAGAAAATCCTGTATTTCAATAATATAGTTTGAAATTTGGTCCTTGGTCAGGGCCATAAGAGTTGTGTAGGATCTTCCATGCAAGTCACTTGACAAAGTAATTTTTGGAACAGATGTAGAAACAAGGATGTTGGTAGGTCAGGGGAGTGTCAGAAGAGCAGCAGTGTTTGAAATGGTTGTGAGATCCTTTGTCTCTGGTCCCTCTGTGGTTATTGGACAAGTAATGCAGACATCCTCTGTGAGAATATTACACTGTTAAGGCTACAAAATATGGGAGGTTTTATGTTTGTAATGAGTCCGAATATAAATGATGACTGTTGAAGGGTTACTGGTGGATCCTATACCATTGCATTCTTCCCCTTTAGAGAAAAACCAAAATACCAAAATACAATATGTTATACCTTTTGACATCTGCCCCCTTCCTCAATGCTACAGGCTTACCTGGCATTTCAGCTGCACACTGAAGCAGTCCAAATCATGTTAGGGTTTCTTGTGGGATAACTACTTCCTCTGTGCACTCATAGGTTTAGAAATAAAAACCTAACCAAACAACCCCGCGGACAGAAAAATGCCAATGACCTCGCTAGGGTCAGAATTTCAGCTCTGGAATTAAGACATCAAAGTGGCTGCTCTGTCTACAGAGATCAGGGTGGAATGTTCCTCAACCCTTGCTCAAGAGCATGCATTCAGCTCTGCTCAGGTTATCACCTTCAGCGTCCAATAATCAAGTTTCTTTTGAGAATAATGAGACAAAGAAGCATCTTACAATGTTGATTGCCAACCTGCAAAAAAACCTCCTTATTTAAAATTGAAAATATTGTAATTCATTTTTAAGCTGTTCAAGGAGGACTTCAAACACATCAATGATCATTAAGTGTTGTTTAAGTTGTCTGTAATTTGAGGTTTCTTGTTATGACAGATCTGAAATAGATCTCGAGTAGGCCATAGAAAAAGAATACCATCTCTTTAAAAAAAAGCAATAGCTTTCAGGGCCCAGGATGGCCTCTGTGCTGAGATTAATAAAGCTTGACAATACATTCTGAATGCAAGCAATGACTTCTATTACAAGGGGAAAAATGAAAAAGCTGCTATTACTGACACAGTCAATAGATTACACCTCAGTGTATACTGTACTTTCTACATTTTTAATATAAATGTGTTCAGTTTCAGAGGTGGGAGCATTATCAGCATTCATTTTACTTGAGGCAATAATGTGAGAAGTTGTGTCTTGTGTAATAAATAAATAACCTGTCTTTAAAACCATTTACTCAGATTGCTTTTCCCAAATGCTTATTTAGAGGTGCTCTGGAAGGTGTCATATACCAAGACAGCCATGTTAAAAAGATTTTATAAAATGCATTTTCTTTATTTCACACATAATATAATTGATCATGGGGCACCTTTTGCTGATTTTAGAGTAGTATAATGGCTGTGTGATGGTGGGATGGCGTGGTAAGTTGTAAAACATGGCTCGAGGCTCCCCCATTTCTCCGGGGTTCTTGGTGGTTATGAAGAGCTGCCAGTAGAGGCCGGAAAATTTTCTGTAATTTGGAGAATTGCTTCTCTTGAAATTTGAGACTTATCTTTTTCCTCCATCATGTTTTTTTGGACTTGAAAGAATAGAATAAATTGTCTTCTCTCTATAAATATAGATATTCAGAGCCTCATAATCTTTGTAACACCCACTCATACTAAGAAACTATTTTCTCCCTGTAAATGGATCACATTAAATGGCACTTAGGTATAAAATAAGACAGTGAGTTAATTCATGTTTTGTGCTGTCACTGCTCTGTGTCTGTCTTGGCACATACATTCATGTGAACAAATCCTTTCCAATCTCTTCAGAGGTATAGGAAATGAAGTATACATTACACAGGTAGCTCAGAAGAACATGAAAATGAGGAATAATCAGCAAATTTGAATTAGTTGCAGTAATATCTAATAGCAAAGGAGGTGTTTTGGACTCATCTGATATCTGACCATAACTGATTTTTCTCTTTTTTTAGCATAATCTGAACAATGGGTCTGACAGATCTCTAACGCCTCTTTTACATCAGCAAAAATGAGCTGATTTCATTGGAGTGGCCCTTGATTTACACTGTTGTAAAGAAAGGAGAATCAAGCTGTAAACATAGAAGGGAGGGGAAGCATAACTGTCCTGGATGTCCAGAGACTCTAAGTACAAAATAGAGGAAGATTTATCTGGAGTGGCTCAGGGGTTGTAGCAGCGTAAATAGGCTATAACAGAGCACAGGAAATTTAGGGAAGAACAGGGTTTACTGTTCTGTGGCTCAGCCATCTGTGGCTCAAGGTGAAAGTTCCCTTGGTTAACAGAGACACATTTGTGACTGTAGTTAAAAGAAACAGGTGGAGGTGAAGATGTACCATTTATGCACCCCTAGTTTTGTGCTCTTCTCGTGCTAGACCCAGTTTGTAGCTCAGAAGAATCTTCTCCTGAGACTTTACACTTCAAATGGTGGATTTTAAAGTTAAATCCTAAAGTTTATTCTTTATTTAGCAAAGAAAATCTCTTTTTGCTAGTACAGGTGCCCCGTATAAAGTCTTCTACCTTTTTCTTTAGGTCATACAAGGAAACCTAATTTAGAAATATTACAGAAGGCAAAACTTCCCGTTTTCTGTCTTAGAACTCAGCACTGATCTGATTACTTTTGACTGTGATTCCAGGTTATCTACCTAATTTGTCTACAGTGTTATTACCAACATGTGTTTTCCCATGAGGAACATATTAATTTGGTTGTTGCCCTGGGGAAATCTAAACAAAAACGCCAAAAAAAAATTAACTACAAGAATGCTTTTTCATAAAAAGGAATGCCATATACACAATAAATGATAGGCTTGTGTTTAGAAGAGTGGTGAAATCAAAGGATTTTTGGTCTGCATTTTCCAATATAAATTGCTCATTTCAAAACATAATGTTCTGCATAATTAGATCATGTAGTTTGAGCATCTGGCCTATCAGTCTGTGAAGTGATGTGGTAAAATCTGTGGGTAGTAGGAACAATGAACAAAAGTGATGCCCACCTACAGAGCGTCGGATGCCCAGAATCACTCGGCATTTCTCATTTCCTGCTGGACACAGGTGCTGTTTTCCTGCTGCCCTTTCCCACCTCTCCTCTCTGTGGCTCTTCCATGGGCACCGAAATCACCAGAACTGGCGCAGTGGCCACTTCTCCCTCCCGTGGCGGGGTGGCGGCGAGAACAGTCAGCCTTGAGCTGCAATTATCCATTGCCCACTCATTCCAGCAGAAGCTCAGTCATCTCACTAATGACAGCGCTCCTTCAGCTGGAGGTAACGTGACGGAGGAAATGGGGCTCTGTGAATCACACCAGGCATGTGCACGAAAAGATTATTTTAATTTCTAATTTAGCGAGCACGTCAGACCATCAAACCTGAGACCGCTTCCAGCTACTTCCAGTACGGAAGGACAATATAAGAAAATTCCTTAGCAAATCCTCATGTGCTGCCCTCCCTGCTGTCTCTTTTCTCTTTCCATTTCCTCTGGATTTAATGAGTAAGCAGCCAGAAGCTTAATTGTGATAGATTGGGTGCAGTACAAAGTTAAATATTGTAAAAGAATGTTGAGACATTGATTGTTAGCACATTTCTCAAACACTTTGTAAAGGTACAGAAGGTGTTGGAAAATGATGATTTACATGGATAAAAATTTATCTCCAGTTTCTTCAGCAGACATATCATGACAACCATGTCACAGTTGTTTCAAAATAAAACTGTATCAATCCAACTTTGAATTGATTATGTTGAAAGAAGAATTTGGAAATGTGAATTTTTTGAAGAATGATATACCATTATTTCTATTTATTGGTTTAATTTAATTCCTTTAGTTTGTAGGTGCAGTTTTGTCACCAATGACTGAACTTCAATAAAACTCAGGTCTGACTTTCAAGTATTATTACAAATCCCTTAGTCTCTTGGAAGCAGAGTGTAAATGAAGAACCTGGGTAGCTTCTGCTATACCAGAGAACCAGATAATCAAAGATACCAAGCTTTTTGAAGTATAGATCTATTTCTTCATATTTTAAAGAAATAAGCTCTTTTGAAAATGTGATTTTTAGCAAAAAGCAGGGTGATGCTCTACTGGATTCTGCCAGCATGTAGGCTCAGAGAAAATTGTTGCTTATCTAATTCTACATACCCTGAAAGCAAGTTTGAAAAATAGGAGTCATTGAGTAATATCTTTACTGGTGCCATAAATCAGAGACTTATTTGCATACAAATGAAAATTCAAACCAAAGTGCAGTAAGAAGTAACAGTGCCCTAACAGTAAGGGATCAACATTAAAATATGAACCCAAGTTTCCACCCTGAAGTGAAGCAGAAATCAGACAGGATCTTCTATTGGGAAATATCCTCTATGTACTTGTTGTTGGGGTTTTGGTTTGTTTGTTGTTTTAACTCTGAACAGATTCACAGAAGGATGAAATTATTCACTGGTCTTTGACATAATGCTTGTAAACAATTCATTAAAATCTTATCATTGATAGTATCAAAAATACATGAAATATTCAGTAGATAAATCACATCAACAAGTCGTGGTTGTAACCTGTGGCAATGTTAATCAGAAATGTGTACTGAGGTGTGGGAAACAACACTTTGCAGAAGATGGAAGTGAGCTCTCTGTGATTTCTATTAGCCAGTTTTTTCAGTGTTGTTCAAAAGAGGCAGCGGTGAGTTCTGAAACAATAAAATCAAAGTTCATCAAAGAATGATATTGGCCTTCTTAGGAGAAAACACAGTGAAATGGAGCAAGGTGAATAAAAAAAACCCCAACACTTTAAAACTGTAACAAATTCTGAGACAAATTTGTAGGGTCAATACAGGAGCACAAATACACAAGTGGCCATTTTAGAATCAGAATACTAAACGAAATTTAAGCTACAGTGGTCAAGGCAACACCGCCTAATTAAAGGTCTAAAGACAGAGTTCCACCTATAGGGAATAGATGAAACAGCTTCCAGATGAAACAGATTGGGAGGCTGCAAATGAGAGATGTAATTTTTATTAAAAGAAACACAGTGATTTTCCCTATGGTAAGGTCAGGAGATGAGAAAGGACTATGTGCAAAGTTTTTAGAAATAGAATGTATTATTGAGAACAGTCCCTCCCTTTAATTTTTCAGTCTCTGAATGAGACTGGAACTTTAATTACACATTTGCTTCTTTCAGGGAAGACTTCTCTCTGGGCTCTTTTTTTTTTTTTTTTAAATCTTAGCTTCATTTTGGTAGTCTTTAAGCACCCCTGTAGCCCAGCTGACTTTGTGCCTACTTAAGTACATGCTATTGAATCTTCATAAAGATGATTGAATTTGGATGAAAGCTGACTATAAGTGTATATTAAAACCTGTGTAAGTAGATATAAAGACTATTTTGACATAAAGGCTATTTTTACATAAATCAAAGAACAGTGGATTTTAAAATTTTTTGAATGATTTGCATATTGAGTAGGTTTGTTGGCAAGCTATATCATTACTGCTTTAAATTACATCTCCATTACGAAACCTGTTCTCATGTATGTAGGTCATCATAGCAAATCCAATGAAATTAGTTTTATATGGTCCTGATTATTTTGTCTCAGGTGAAACAGTTCTTCGGTGGCACCACGCTCTGTCCCCATTGTAGACTGCGCAAAGATAATGTCAGTGACCTAAAGGCTGCAGGGTTATTAAAGAGGGATTAATCAAAGATCTGATCAACAGCTTTTCTTTGGCTGGCCAAGACAGCCCATCTCTGGTCTCAAGATAAGTCCTCCAAGAAAAACTGTGTGAGCTCTGGGCTCTTTATATTCAGCAATCCAGTTAGAATTCATGCCCATTTCTTGCATGTTTGCTTTATGAGAGGAAAATTTCATTTACCAGAAAATCTACCCTTCTATAATAATGTCCACAAATGAAGAAAGAATGCTGGATAATATCTGCAAACACTGGCTTTTAATTTAAGAATATATTTTCTGCAGACCTACTTACAGTGGATCCTTTGAGGAATGGGAGTGGATGAAGATGTTACGAAAATTAAATAGCCTTGATTTACCCTCAGCTAGGCTGTGAGGTGTGAATAATGTGTCAAAATTTGAGGGTAAATAGGTCTTATTTCCATCATTGTGCATACAGTCTGAATTCTGCCAACACTATGAAGTGCCACCACATGATTATCTTAAATTCAGGCTACTCTAAAGGGTGTTTAAGGGAGCTGCTAAACTACTGTTGATATCTTAGTGGATCTGATGTGCAATTTAGGGATGAAAGTAATTTTGCAGTTGGTCAAATATTTACCATGGGGTACAGATATTGTGTAAATTAGTATTCCATGTCTTCATAAAATAGACTTACTAGAATACAAATGAGCTGTTTGTGACAATCTCATTCTTCCCAGTTCATCTTTTTCTGCATCACAGTAGAAAAATGTGCTTCACTAGGTTAAGATTTTTTAAAGAATCCTAGGGAGAAATTAATAGAGGACATGAACTCTGTTCTTTGAGGTGCATTCATTTGGCCAGACTAGAAAACTTGTAAGTATTTGATTGTAGGATGCATAAAGTGTAATATGGAATTTGTTACATCCTTGATCTCTGTGATGGAAGAGAAAATCTGTTTACAGAACTAGTTATTTGAATATGCACTCTAAAACCTTGACAGATTTCTTATGAACAGTATTACCAATAATAAAACAAAGCATATCTATTGTGTAAAAAAATTAGTCTACACTCAGCATGATGTATGTAAAACCAGTCATTTGTTCATTAAAGACAAATGATATTTAACACTGAAACAGCTGCACATCCCCTCAACAAAGAACTAAAGTATTTCCATGCTTGTTATGTACATTACCCAAGGTGATGGATGTAGGTGGTACGTGCAGGGAGGATGCCAGGCAATGGAATCAGAAAGTAATTAAAGGTGGCATTATAAAGAATTAGGTATCTGTTACAATTTCAGCTGTGAAATATTTGAGTCAAATGTAGTGTGGAAGACAGAATTTCAGTGAACACCAAATGCCCCATTTCTCACGAAACCCCCCAAACAAAAAGCTTAAAAAAATATCACATGAGCCTTGCTCTATTTTTATTAGAGATAAACCCAAAGAAAGCTGATTGGTTTTGTCAGTCTCTAAAAGAAACAAAAAAACAGCATTTAAGCTGCTTCCCATAGATCAGATTATCACAAGCACTTACTTTTCCATTTATAATTTATTTATATAAGGAATTCCTAGGAGCTACAAGTGTTTTCTTTGTGTCCGTGCCAAATTGCGTGGCTGTGCTTAACAAACTGAGGTCATTGATGCCACAGTTGTTACAAGCTATTAAAACTCAGAGTGAAATTCTTAGAGCGTTCATTTTGCAATTGGCAGAAATGCTGTGGGTTGATAAGTACTGGGGATTGTCAGCACTTAAAAAATTAAAGAACAGGTGTACCAATAATGTGGAGTTAATTTGGCTAAGTGTACATTTTAATGCCAAAATATTGGAGGGAAGAACAGTTGTCAGGCAATTCTTGACCATTCCTTGTAGCTTCACAAAACAGACCAGCTAATAAGCAAGCGGAAACCATAAAATCATTGCCCTTTTTCTCTTTTCACCAAATCCTGAGTGGTCTCTTCAGTGGGCTAATCATGCCTGACTGAGATTTTTGTAATGGCAGGACAGATTGCACTGCTGAAGTTAATGAAGAACTCTGAGATTTGACAAATTTATTTCCTCTGACAAATAGCAAATGTTTATTGTGCTTGCTTTGGTTTCAAGCCATTACAGGTGCAGCAGAGATGCAGGAATAACTTCACTTAAAAATTATCATTTTTCCAGGGAATAACACAATAATCCTGTCAATCAGAAATATATTTTCTTTCAAGCGCAGTAAATAAATAAGCAATAGTATTATTAAGTTGACAAAAAAGAAATAGGAAAAAAGGAACATAAACTTCTGAGGAAGTGAGAGAAAGCTGAAGGTTAAGACCTGGGCTATGGTCTAGAAGAGGTTTGTAATTGCGTTGTTGTCTGGGTGTTGACTGGGTGATTGAACAGCCTTGGAGGTGTTCACAAGCTGTCAGGCCAGGGAATTGGAGTTAATGGACAGCTAATATCATGATTGAATGGCAAAAGTGGAGCCTGATCTCTTTGAGGATGGAAAATCAATAGTCTATTAGATTTGTCAGGCTGACAGGGAGAGAAAAGAGCGAAAGTCTGCTGTATTTGCTTGCATTATGGGGGCTGCTCTAATTAAGCACCCACCTTGAGACAGAGGGGAACCTGTGGAATTGAAGCAGTAATGAGATTCAGGCTTGAAGTAAATGAAGTAACTGCAGTGTAAGGCATGCTGACAGACAATTAAATCTCTTTATCAATGATGCTTCTTTCCAGAAATAAAGTCTCATATGGCAGCTATAAAATAAGGCTGAGCCTGTTATGAACATAAATCTTGCATCAGCTCATGGTTGTGCGCCTTATCGTTCGTGCTGGTTTGGTGTTGGCTTCACAAAAATTGTAGATGCACTGGCCAGTGATGAGCTTTCTAAATGGAAGTTTCTGCTCCTGTGAGTGTGTATCTTGCTTAGAATGACTCTGCACCACACCTGCACTCTTCCACTATTACCAGCTGATATCCACCCTGACACTGCTGGCTTGCTGATAGCGCGGCGTATCTGGGGACACGCCAGCCAGCTCAGTGGCACAGGGCAGCTCTCAGTCCCCTTCCCTTTTTCCTTCCTGCCATCAGGAGGGAACTAATCTGACTCTTTCAATCAGCATGTGCCTATCTCCTCCAAACTTGAGAGCAAATGTAAGGCTTCTGACATTGGGAGTGTTAAGAATGTGCCCACATTCACCAGAGTTCAGTGCTGCACGAAATTGCTGATTTCGATTAAACCTGAAATTTTCCAAGGCTTCAGATGGCTCACACACGTGCAAATGTACAGTGTTATTATTTCTGTTATCTCTTTCCTAATCAATGAGGTGGAGCAGATGAAGGGGTTTAGCCTCAATAATCAACTGGTTGCTCTTCATCTCAAAATTCATTTTGCTTTGATAATTATTTTTTAATTTACTTCTACTACTGCATTGGTTATATTAGGCTTAATATTAAAAAATTAAGACATAGCTCCCTTCAGTGTGGACTCAACACAGGTTCAAAGAGAGGTTAGCTGAAAGATATTCACATTTTCTTCACAAGAAAATGCCTTGTCATTTGATCTCCTTTTCATAAGGATTTTATCATAGATTGTGGTGATTGTGCTTTAAAATGTATTACATAGGTGCATATTATATAAAAAGAAAACCATCTGATTTTGAAATGTATATTGGGGATGTTTCTTGCACTATTCCATCAGTTCGTTTCTGTTAGTAGGTTAAATAAATGACAGGTGACAGAGTGGTTTAAAATTAATACCCTCTACAACCTTCCTTCACATCTGCTGTGAATAAAAACAGAATAGAATAAAAACAGGTGTCAGTACAATGACCTTGATTTAATACTTGGAGAATGTTTGCAGAGCATTAAAAGCTCACAAGTTGTCATGATGAGGAACCAATCGACTCATAGGAGGATAAAGAGCAAGTGCATGAGTCTGAAAGTGTTTGACATTTGCTGGTGTGTTGTGAATGTCTCACTGAGGGGGCTGGATCTGCTGGGAATCCAATGCTCTGAGACACTTTTTGGCACTGGTCAGCATTTCATTAAGCCAAGGTTTAAAGGAGCATGGATTTAAGTTCAGGTCTTACTGCAGAGAGCTGTAATATATTTTGGATACTGCTGACTCATCTCCTCTCTTAACAGAATCAATGCGTGTTTGCCACGTCCTTTGAATTACAAAATAAAGACTTTGGTGTGGTGGGAGATTAGAAATTATTGTTACAAAGTCAAGGTTCATAATCAGTCTGAGTCTGCCTTCTCTAAAGAGAAAGATTTTGAGCCTGCAGTGGCATCAACACATCTTGATAAGAGTCTATGTGGTCTCTGACTGTGCAAAAGATTAACAACTTTTAATCAAAACTGTGCAGAGTACAACAGCAAAGATGACTCCCCATAGAAAGCATAGGGCTATCACACAGCTACATATTCTTCAGTCTGAAATGGGCAGAAACTGAAAATTAATAAAGGACTTTACCAGTAAAGTCCAACAGTTTCCTGAAATTATCACATTGAAGCTACTACCATGTATTTATATGAAATAAATAAACACACACTGTGAGACCCAAGCAGATGAGCTTTCCCTGGAGGCAGCAAGACTCAGGATCCCTTTTTAATGGGTAGAGTTAATACAGAAGCCAGAGACCCTCGTGGACAGCAGCCCTGAGAGCCTGGCAGCAGTTGCCCCTTATTTATACTGCAGCCTTGGTCTTCTTCCTTATCTCAGTTTGGCACTTTGGAGGAGAGAGGAGCTCCCTGATGCATTTGTACTGACGGTGGCGAAATGCGTTCTTGTCGAAGTTGGCAGAACACATCCATTCCAAATGGAATACTGATCTTTTGGCAGGCTGGCTGAAATCTGATCCGTTGCAGTACATATATGATTGTGGGCTGGTGCAAATGTGGCCTTGTAAATCATTCTTTTGACATACTGGTGTGTCAGTGATATTTCTTAACATTGCAATTTTCAGTCTTTGCAGTTCAGAATTAAATACCGCTGAGGAGGAGGAGCTGTGTTAGTGCTTGAGGGGAATTCAGGAAAGCAGCTCATCCATTGCACTGATAAAGTAGCTAATACCATTTATTTAGGATACACCTTTAAAATTAGGAAGAATTAAGATAATATTGCAGAACTTCTAACTTTTGCTTTTAAAAGAATTTTAAAACTATTTTGGCTTTTATTAACCAGAAATTCCTTGGCAATCTTCAGTAAGGTGGTTTTGATTTTGTCTTCACATGCAACTAACTTCATAAAAGTGATAAATGTGAGCAAATTTAAGAAGGTGCATGGTTTTTAAATTCTGTGGCATTTTTGTTTAAATTTTATTGTAAACAGAGTGCAGCTCTACATGATCATTCTATAATTTTACAAAAGAGAACAAATATAAACTAAAAGGTTTCTCATTTCAAATTCTGGTCTCTTTAGAATTGTTTTTTACTTCAGTCCTTGCTAAACCATTGTTAAGGCTGAGCAGCACCACTTGAAGGTATGACACAGGCCAAAGCAGATGCTGTTTAAGCAGGCAAGAACAAAAGTCTCCTGCTTTACTGCATTTCAGACAACATCCACAGCTTTTAGTTTCTGTATCTGTTCTTCCTGATGCCCAGGAATGTGTTTTGTTATGTGCTTGTATTTCTTTTTTCCCCAAACTCCTAGATCATTAGTATCTATTGACATTTTTAAAGTCCCACTTTTAGATTTAGACCTCAGGAGTACTGATGAGTGCAAGTCAGTTGTGGTTGTAAATAATGCCAAGAAATTCCACTGCCAGTACTTGGAAGAATGGAAGTAATAAAAAAGATCAGGCTGTGACTGACAACTTAAAACCTTACTCACTAGACTGAAAAGGTTATAAAGTTACAATTTAATGTGTATATACTCCAAAATTTTAAAGCAGAATATAGATAATTCCAGTAGCTCTATAAATACTTGACTGAGCTGTTCAGGCCTATTTTTCTGATGCTGCATTCATTGCAACTATAAATTTAAACTAGACTGTGTCAAAGGAACAATTACATTTTGTCACAAAAAGGAAAATTTAAACCCATGTCCTTTTCTTTATAAATTATTAGACATATAAAATGTGTTATTTTCCCCTTAAATTTTAAATTCATTTAATGTTGAGTTCACTGCCATCTGGATACATGATTTTATGCACTTCTTGGGAAGGACTTACTCAGCTAAATTTTTGGTTCTATTCAACCAAAAAAATCTTTATAAAATAAGTTCCCACTGTCTGCAGAGAGAGACATCCTGAGCCTGCTGACCAATTTGTGTTTAGGATCATAAATCACATTCCATTAGGCATATTAGAAAACAAATTGTTCTTTTCTGAGCATACTTTATGGAATATTAGACATGTTGCAGCATAATGGAGCTAAATCTTCAGTGGATACCCTTTGTGTAAAATGGATCCAATTCATGTTTAAGGAAGAAAGAAGTTTAATGTTCCCTCTACACAGGATGTTCTGCATTGCAATTTATTAGCACTGCAATCATAGGGGCTGGAATTTTTCCAGCTGCATTCAGTTGAGATTGACTGACCTTGGATTTGGGTTCAGACAGTCCATTCTCCCCAGTCTTTTGAGTGTGTTTGTGCTGTCTGTGCCTTTTAAACATAGAATATAGATTTGTATAGGTTGTGAAAGCAATATCTGAAAGCATTTTGCCACATATGCTAAAGAAATGGAAATAGTTTATTTCATTGCTTTCCCAAAGGCCAAGCTTCTTTTGATATTGCACATGCTCGTGTTATCTTTAGAGTCTAGCCTTAATAAATGCTTTATCTTTGGCAGTAATGTGCAGAGCATAAGTGGTATTGGCCTTGGAGGGCTTTTTGACTTAATTTACTGGATGCAAAGCCTCTGTTTCCAATAATTTATTATGTTTCAAAACCATCTCAGGGAATACAAAATGTGCACCTGAGGCTAGCTTTTATTTATTTCCAATCATTTTTGAACCTGTGCTATTTTCTGGCATGAAAAAGTAGATATCAGTCCACCTTTTTTTCTGTCCCTCCCCCTTACCCTGAATATTTAAAGCACAAATAAAATCAATATGATCATATATTGATTTGTACAGCATCTTTTATATGCTTCAAAGGGCATAGCACAATTAGAAATTGTGTTAAACTCCAAAAAAATTTGATGGCAGATTACACTAAGTATTTAATCACTCCAAAAAAACCCAGTCCTAACAAATACCTTGGCTGAATCTCTCACACCAAAATTGATTCACTTGCACTGGATTTTAGACTTTGTAAAGTGTATATTAAAGAGCTTAACTAGTAAATTAGAAGACAAGATAACTGCAGTGTAGATAAATGAACATTGCATAGAGAATTTTAACCAGATTTTTGCCTAATTATTTATTCTCTACTGTGTAGTAAAAATGAGCAAAACTGACTCCATGGAAATATAGGATTTTGAATGATTGTTTTTATATAACTGGGAGCAGAGGGTGCATATCTGCATTAATTTGCATCTCATGTATAAGTTTCAAGGTATTTTTGGCAGGGTTCATCATTTATTAGGCATTTCTTCAGTGCTTGGTCTATGAGGAGCATTGTCTTGATTGGGAACCCAGCCCTCTCTGTTGGGACTTTAAAGGAAAAGAAAGGAGCATATAACTTCTATAAATATGAGAACTTCAAATAATTTCTGCCTTGCTCGCATTCCTGCACAGTGAAAGCCTCCTCACTCACTCACCAGAGTTACTGTCCAGCTTTGGTCATTTTTCTACCCAGCTGGACAAATGGGGTAAAAACCCAGGTGAAAAAGCAATGCGGTAAATCTCCTTTATCACCTCCTATGAAAGCTAAAGCTGCAGCCTGCAGAATGTGTGGGCTTTACTTCCCATGCCTAAGTCATCCTCCTGAAATCGATGGCACTTCTGAGGGGCATAGATTTCACCGGGAGCCTCGCTCCTCACAGGCCCTCGAGCGAGATTTATGGATGCACAGCGTGTGCTTCCCTGGGAAACCTGGGCCACCAAAGCACAGGGGGATCCCTGGACTGAGGCCCCATGGCAGCTTCTCCAGCTTCTCTCTCCCGTTGGTGCAATCCACTCATCTACAGACAGGGTGAGGCAAGACAAGGCAGGGATGTCCCCGCAGTGCCCGAGGGGGCGGGCTGTGGGTGAAGATCATGAGCAAGGAGAGAACCTACAGCACAGGAAAAACAGAGATGCTGAGCCAGACTGGGAATAAACACCTCCAGAGCTCTGGAAATCAGAAGGGAAACATTGTCAGGAGCTCAGGGGGCAGGCAGTGTTTGCCACAGTCCAAAAAGCTACGCCAAGATTGGAGAGAGGAACAGCCTGGAAGGGCAGAGGAGGAGGGGGGAGTTCTTTCTAAAGCCAATTTCCATGTGTTCTCTGTCTAATCCCTTTGAATTTTCTCTGTCCTAAGGAGTCAATTATTCTGGTTCTTATTTTAATGATATTTTGCCTTTTTAATTTTAAGAGACTGCCTGTCTTCTCTGTGAACCCACTGTAAGGCAAAGATCTAGGCAGATTTACCTCAAAGCCTTAGCCAAGTTAAAGTCCTATTACAAGCCATTGAAGTGATTTAATTTTATTACCTGAGGACAGTTTTTCTGAGGAAAGTTAGTACATGCTGTAGTGCTCTGCTGAGTCTCGGCATCCTTCTTCTTCAGCCCTATCTGAGCCCTTGGTAGGCAAACACCACGGATGCAGCTCTAATACACACTGCTATTTTAAACTGCAGTATAAGGATATAAGATGTTAAAATATTGATTTGGATTCATCTGCTTAGCTGACCCCTGGCATGAATATCATATTTAGCTGTGAACTTTGCCTTTTGCTTCTTTTTTTAAATATAAAGAACTCAAACTATTCTGATTTTTTTTTTTTTGGTAGCCTCATCTGTCACTAGTTGGTACAAAAAAGCTCAACATCAGAGAACCAAAGTGTATTTTTCTCCTTCCAGCTACTATCAGAACGAACACTAGGACCAAAGGCTCTTATTGAAAATAATTCCTTAAATAATCACTTACCTTGAAGGCATTTGATCTGTATGATCTGAATGCAACTGCTGATAACTTCAGAGAATAGAAAACTGTGTTAAAAATCACTTTCTCTTGGGGACTGAAGTCCTGTCCGTCACATGGTGGATTAGAGGCTTGGCAGCTTGCCAGCCCATCAGACAGCACGTAAATTCTTTGATGCCAATTGCATTAGCTTTCCTCTACTAATGTGTTGTAGAGCTTAGAAAATAAAAGAATGAAGGTCAACATACCAGCACGTGCCCCTGGTACAGCAAGGGCTGCTTTTAATGTGCAGGAGAATGAAAACGCATCAGTGTTCAAGCTGCAGGCTGGGTGACCTTCTCTTGTGCCCAAGGTCCTGAGATTTTTGTCCTCAAGTCCTGAGTGCAACGAGTGCCTGTCCCAGGATGCAATTTGCTCTGAAATTCCCAAATGGACACAGTTTGCCTTCAACCATTACGGCCTGTTATTTATGTGCAGATGCTGTGGGCTATGAACTTGGTGCTGAACTCCGCTCTCACCCTCACGGTTTTGTTCACCGGGAGGGCCAGAGTGAGCAGGAATCAGCACAGCTCATGAGTAAAAAAGCCAGACTTTATGACTGATTTGAACACCAGACCAAATCTCTGCTCTACGTGCATCTTCTCCCCCAGGGCTCTTGCTCTGGAGATGTGCTACAGAGACGGATGGCAGGCCCATGTGCCTGCTGCCTTGTGCTAACCACAGTGCAGCAGAGACACTGCACAGGTGATGGATGACCCGGGGTGATGGTGTGTTTGCAGGGTAATTAATTGCTACATCCTCCTTTCTCCCTCAGAAACAGGGAGGAAGGACCCAGCCACTCCCAAAAGCGTCTGAATGATGATACTTGCTGGGAGGTGAAGCTTATGTGTTGGAGCAAAATCTAGAAACAGATGTTAAACCTGAGAAATGACCGACCTAAGTGTATCTAATCATCACAAAATAATCAGTTTTGTTGTGGAAATCCAGCCACGAAAAGATTTAGAGCCCTCCAGTTTAACCTCCATCCTACCCAGGATATACCCAAGAGATTTACACACCTTTCTTGTTCCTTACCCTGGACATCATCTTGTATTTTTCCCACTGTGTGTGCTTTGGGAAGCTTGGAAGGCTGCTGCCTCACTGCTGACACGGTGCCACAGCCCTTCAGTTCACACTTTGCTACTGAGAAGGAGTAAACTGTGACTCCCTGGGTAGCAGTTGGCACAGGGTTTGGCATCCGTCAGCTTGTGAAACTGGGAGATTGACACTGAAACCTGCCTTGTGCCTAGTAAAGAACTAGAGGAGGATAAAACTGGAAAGAAAGGAAGCTCTTTCATATGGAATGATATATATTAAAAAAAAAAAAAAAGGATTATATTTGTCCTAAGCTGGTTTTGGTCCAAAGACAGAAAGGTTTTATTTTAACCTCTTATTTTTCAGTGTTACACTGTAATAGCCTCATCAGGGAGACAGGCTGTAAAGTGGGGAGCAATTTGTAATATTTCTCCATGACTGTTATGTGATAAATGTGCCCTTCAAGCTTGAAGTGAGTTTGGTTTTAAGTCATTAAAGGGGGATAGACCTCCCAAAGCAAGGGAACTCTTCCCTCACTCATACTGATGATAATTGATGCTCATAAACCAGAGGCAAGGGCAACACTACAACAGCTACCCTTGACAAGCCTGTAACCTTTTAAGAAAACTCTCATTGCTTGTCAAAACCAGGGCTTGATTACACAGTGTTATCTGCCATGGAGCGAAGAAGAGCTGTATTACTTTGCTGGGCTAAAAGTGGGAACAACGAGATTGTGTATAAACAATGAAGGAAGAACATACTTTGATAATAAATGAACGAGACAGATGATGGATGATGTGGAGATTACAGTGCAAGAAATGTTGGAGTCATTTTTAATTGCTTAATTTTATCCCTTTTGAATGAGGAAACATATCTTCTATGACTTCAGTGGTGGCAAAATGTAGACACACATAAAACAGAGATTTGGCCTGAGGTTAAATCCTTAGGTATACACAAATCTGGGTGTCAGTTTTGCCCTAAGATGTACTAATCTTTCCAAGAGAAAGAAATATTTCCTATCTGTAGGTCTTGGGGGTGTTTTGATCAGTGCAAAGATGAGTCATGCACCTTTGGATGACTGATTTTGCTTCGCACATCCTGTTCAGGTCTTCTATAACCATCCAAATATTCTGCTCTGTTGCAGGGACTCTGACTTTTCAAGGTTCATACTGAAAAAATAATAATATAACCTTGGATGTGCTATAGGATAATTGCAGAATCTTGGTCATATAAATCACAAATAAATTTGTAGGATTGATACAGGGCATTCTGGTACATAACACTTTTCCTTTCTGGTTTCTCATCACTTGAAATTTTCAAAATAGTCTAATAATGGTTTTTCATTTCTGCTTTTAAGCAACTGCAGTTTGAAAGTTTGCAGCATTTGACTAGATTAGTTTCTTTAGTTTTAATATTATTTGAGGTACTGGTTTGGGAGAGTATTCACAGATTCTTGTAAGATTGGTGTTTCTATGTAAAGTATAGGCAGAGAAATTATGATTCCCTTTTTTTGATATTTCTTATGGAAAAATGCATTTTGGAGTTGCTTTTATAATTTTTATGCTTTATATGTGACAGAACCAACAGCAGATCTTTCTCAGGCCAAATTAAGTGGGAAATTGGACTGACTTTTAATCGAAATATTAATCCAGAGGAGAAAGGACATTTTGCTTACATGGTCTTAAAAATTCTGTCTGTGAAAAAAATTCCACCCACATATTTTGGCACATGGATTTGAAATACTCATCTATAGAGAGGTTTGCTTCAGTAATATCTGTTTCTGAATCCTCTTACTTCACCTTTCAAACAAGTATGTGAGAAATTTAGTTGTGTGTCTTCTAGTTTTGTATGTGATCACTGGCAAGGATGGAGGGAGAAGCCATGCTAGTCTGTTAAAGTAGTCTTCTTAATTTTGACTCATATTATAATAACAATCATCTTCAAAAAATTAAATATAGGGGTTTTTAATCTATTTTTTTGGCTGTTTTCTCTCCTCTGCCTCATTTCACGCTTTCTCACTCAAAATGTGGTCACATAATTAACTGATTTCTAGAGTGGCTTAAAGGAAGGGATGTAAACCTCCATGAGGATGGCAGGAACAAATGTAGCAAGGTTATGATTTTCTAATTTTTTTGCCATAAATTGAGGTTTTTCTGATCCACATTCGGAGATTTCTCTCTCAGCTCCCAGACTTCTCACTACTCCTCACTGCTAGGCTACATCCCACAAACCCTTTGTTTTAACTAATTCTTGCTCAGTTCTTACTGAAGGGGTAAAAACTTTCAGACAAGAAGCAGAAGGAAGTATCCAGAGGCAAGATTTCTCTATTATTTGGGAGGTAAACAGATTTATCCCTCTTAAAGTAGCGATTAGTAAATCCCTCACCATTTAACTACCCTGTGGCTAAGGTAATAAAATTACAGTTTATCCCAAACCAGAAATATGCCAATAAATATGATCCTCATAGTGACACTGAAGTCATTAGGCATTTTTTTCTATGAGAAAGGAGAATGTAGCTGAGTTAAAAATCCTATTAATATACAATAGCACTTGGATTATTTGGAAAGATACAGGTTCAGTTCAAGTAAAATAACATTCCCTTGTACACATAAACACTTAAAGAATGCATTAGTTTATGCAGTATTTTATTGCTGGTGGTTTTTGTCAAGTTGGAGACAGTAGAAATGGGGAATATGAGATGCTCAGAGAACAGAGACGCTCTAAAGCTGTGATGAGAAGGGGGAATTTAAATGGTGATTTAAGGAGCCTGGAGGTCAGGGGCTATGGGGAGTTGGGGATGCTACCACAAGATGACCAAAATGAGGGTACATTTGAGGGTACAAATGAGGGAAAGGGAAATAGGAAGGTGAGTGAGAAGGTGGACTGTGTAGGTGACAAAGGGACAAGAGAAAGAGGAACTAGTTAGACTGACTACAGCAGAAGGCAGAAAATGCAGGGAAGCAGAAGGAGTTTCCCTAGTACAGTAAATGATGTTTTGAAGGCTGGAAGGAGCCCCTGGAGAGCCCCCTTGCTTTCAGTGCCATTGAACATCTGCAAAGCTTCTGTCAGATTGTCCTGTTCTTCTACCAACCCCAAAAATTTCCTTTCTGGCTCCATAAAGTAGGTGTTTCATGGGTATGTACAGTGCAAATGTGATGTATATATAGAGTGGGTTTCAGCTATCAGATGCCTCCTTGTACATGTTCCTCAACTTTTTTTATTGTGCTTGCTGCTGTTTTTCACACCAGTACCTGAAAGATCCATACAGACTGGGAAATGAATGGATCTGAGCTTTTTTTTAATTTTTTTAACTTTTTTTTTTTTTTTCCTGGAGGGAGGAGGGGCAGAGTGGGAGGAAGAGGAACTGTCTAAATCATTTAGGCAAAATATTACACAAACAGCACCAATTCCAGGCATTCTAATTTAAGTGCCTGGCTTCATATTTAGACAGCTGTTATTCCCAATGACTTTGCTGCAAACTTTATCTGCAGACCTGTATTTCCGTTAAGAAAAGACTGTTCCTCAGAGCTTGAAAATGGAGATGTATTTTACAGTTTGGAACCTGAGTTTATAGATTTGCTCAAGAACACTAACCTCTCCACTATAAGAGTCACAATTAGAGTTTCTTTTTCTTCAAGGGCTCAATCTTACAGGAGGCTGAACATTATTGACATTAAACTCATGGAGTTAGGGGTTTATATAATCAAAGTACACAACACTCTGAAGAATTGAGCCGTAAGCACAGAATTCACCAGCCTAATGCATTTGGAAACACTTTGCTTTGCATATAGAGGGAATGATCACACATCAGACACCTGGCAATTTTGATGATCCTGTTTTCAATAGAATAACATTGCATACTCTATTACCAGAAGAGTAATAAATGAGAACACTGAACAGAAGTGCCAAAAGGAATCCTTAATATCGCTTTTATGAACATCTGTCATTTGTTTAAGTATAAAGAAAAATGAGCTTATGTGGAATGAAAAATCAGTTCTAAAATGGAGACTATCAGTACCTTTTGCAAAATGTTCTTATTTTTATTGAGCATTTTACTACATGCATGAGAATTCCCAGCATTATTTTTATGGCTCTGCACAGCCTCCATTGTGCATTCTTGGTGTAGACCTGAGAGGAGCTGGCTTACACGTAAGGACAAAAAGAGGTGTAATGAATCATGAAACAAGCCTGTTTTATTCAATAAGACATTGTCTGAGCTTTCTTTCCACATGAAGAACTGGCCATTCAAACAGAAATGACCTGCAGAATTTTTGCATAGAAAGGAAGCTAAATTCATTGGGGCATATGCAGTAGTAATTCCGTTGTTTCACAATACTATGAGATTAAATTAAACAATACTAGCATTTGGAAACTTCCCTAGTACACAGAACAATGAAGTATTTTCCCCTGAAAATGTCATTGATTCCTTTCTCCAGTAATTTTTGAGCAGTTCAGTAACTGCAAGACCTTTGTTTTCAAGAAAAATGCAGGCAGAGATGTCTGGCACAATGCAGAATAAAGGATTAAAAGGCTTTCTCAGGAAAGCAAGGGCCAACCTTACATATGCTTTAGCACAAATAAAATGTTGCATATAGGCAACAGGTAAGAGATGCCACCAGCATACCATGTGATACCTGACATGAGTTGCTAAATGGAATTTCTATAGTTCGGGTATCACCTTCAACCAGTGAAGAGATGAAAGAAAGCTTATTGTACCTAATAACATTTGCAGGCATCAGTGTTACCTATCAATTCTTGGCCTTTGTTGTGCTGTGTAAAGCTCTGAGTCACAGGACACCACTGGAGATTTCATTACTTTAGAGGCTGATGCATAGAGTAATGATATTTTTTAATTTTTTTCTTTTTTTTGCTAAAATTGATGTGTGTGGAATAGGTCTTAGTGGGAGGAAGGGAAAGTTTTCATTGTGGGATTTGAAAATCTTGTACACATAAAGGTTACTCTTTGGGATTTTTTCTTTTTTGATCAATAATATGAAACTATGAAGCACTTACAAAAAGCTTTTCTTCCTTCATATCTTTGCAGCATCCTAGCTTTAGTAGATTGCACAGATTTTTCCATTTAGCCATTCCACACAACAGGTTTGGTAGTTCAATGAGTACCTTTTTCTTTCTTCTCTCTGTACTCACTGATGCCTCTGGTTGATTAATTTTAGAATAAAGCATTCCTAGAAAAGCTCTTCCAGAGAAGGTTTTCTGTGGGCGTCTGTTCTTTACATCCAGGGCAAGATGGTCCCTGCATGGTCAGGCAGGCTGTGCAGCTCAGTACATAGAAACTTTGATTTTTGCAGTCTTTTAACTTTTGGATGTGACTTCTTCATGCAGGAAACACTTGCTGCAAGTCAAAGTGCAACAAGCTATCAAGTCAAATTAAAACTGGAAACGAAAATGGAGAATGAAAGAATTTTTCTTCCACCCCAGAGTAGAACACTGGCACATCAAGGCCTGACCTTAAAACTTTCACCATTAGGATTCTTTAATAGGGGCAAGAAAATGAGTAACTGAGGAAAAAAGAGAGAGCTGCAACCCACAACTGTCCTTTGACTCTTTGTTACTGCTGGGGGAGTCAGTGCTGGACACGCTGCTGCCTCTCCCCTCCCTTTTATGCACTTTACTGCGTCTGATCTTTTGTCTTTTTCTTTTTCTTCTTCTTTTTTTTTTTTTTTTTTTTTTTTTTTTTTTTTTTTTTTTTTTTTTTTTTTTTTTTTTTTTTTTTTTTTTTAATGTGTGGTTAGTCATTTTCATTATGAAAGGTCAGTCTGCTTTTCTGCTGGAATTTGAATGTTGTCCGCATTTTTTTCCCAAATGTCATTACATCGGCTAACATTTTTATCTCCAATTATGGCAAGATTTTGTAGCATTTCTAGCACACATCTTTAGAATACATTCTGTCTGAAGAGTTCTTCCTTTTGTAATTAAAAATGACCTGGCTGCATACTAAATGCTAAAATATTGTGAAACGCTAATGGCTGTCTTGAAGGTTTGAGAACCTTCTGTTCCCTGTAAATTATGCAAAATGTGAGTTTGAGATCTTTTAAAAATGTCTTTCCCCCATGTTCATAAATTTCTGTTAATTCAAATGGATAAGGTCAGTGAGTTTGTCTGGAAGACCATTTAAAACTAAATGTTTCTCAAAACTTAGTTCCTTAATCTGGCACTCTCAGGCTCTGCACAGCCCTGATGCGCATTGCTTTGCTTGCTTTTCATATTGACTGATTCCCCCCATTGCTGCATTTCTTTCCCCAGAGTATTTTTATAATTACAGAATCAGCTACTAGCTGAGGAAAAATAGACCCAGGGACATGTAGCTGGGTGAGGGATGAAGCCAGAGCTGCCCTCCTGACACTGTTGCTGTCTCTGAAGCCAACTTGTGGGACGCCTTTTATTTTCCCCTTGTTTGCCTCAGCTTTGTTCTCTGCAGATGGAGTTAATGGCATCTTGGAGCACTTGGCACCTCCAGGTGGAAAACGTTCATTTGTTGTTATCTGTGAATTTTAGCAGTTCTCAATTCGTAACCATTTAAACCCCTTGGAAAACTGTTAATTGCGCTTCGGCTCTTCCACGCCTCCTCCTCCTCCCATCTGCTGCTGTTTTCTCCCACCTTTCCCTATCACCTCTTCCTCTGATGAAGGTGGAGCTCAGTCATTGCTGCCTGATGGCCCAACTCAGTTATCTAGCTGCATCCTGGTGTCCCTCTGCTTCCCTGGTCTCTGGCTCTGGACATTTTGATATGTGATTTTACCTTGTTTACCTCGCTTTCTCTGCCACAGAATATTCTTATTGCCTTATTTTGGTAGTTTTATCCCCGAAGGCAGTTGCCAAGGGGAGTAGAATAGCAAGGTTGGCCCCTCTCTAGTTTTCCTGGGCCCTCTGGAGCTGGGATCTTGCACCCACAGGTGGGAACCACGCTGTGGAAGGGTCCCACTCAACACCAAGCCCAAAAGGACTCTGTGAAATCACTAATTACAAAAACCTCCCACATCTAACAGTTTTTTACATAACAGCCCATGAAAGGTTGCACTACACTGGGTATTCTGAGGACATGGTAAATAATCAAAAGTGTGATGTATCAGATTATCCAGAAATTATATCAACTTTCTGAAGGCAGAATTAGATTTTTTTTCCCCCACGTATTTTAATGGAAGGTATGGTTGCAGAGATTTTATTTTTCCAAGTTCAGTGGGACTTTTTCTTATTATTAGAGGCCGAGCCAGGTGTCTGGTTTGTAATGCACCTACTAGTTGTAGGGACACTTTGAGTTGCTAAGTACATATAATGGAAAGAAATTAGAGAGAAGAGCTAGTCAGGAATTCTTCAGCAGAATGCTTTTTCCTGGAAAATAGTGTTTCGAGGAAACTCAGATGTTTCATGGCAATTCTTTGAGATTTCATTATGAACTTTAGCAAAAAGACAGGCTGTGATATTGGAGGAGGCAGTCGGCCACACTTCTCAGTCCTGCTCTCTTGGTATGACATCACATCCAAGAGTACAACTGAAATACTTGGGTCGACTTCTAAAGTAATTTTAAGGACATTTTTTATTTATTTGTTAATTACAAGTTGTTTCAATTTAGTTCCATTGAAGACTAAAGCAGGATGTGTTTCAATCCAGTAAGTAATGACGTGTTTTAACCTGTGTTGGGTGACAGATGTGTCTTTGGCTCAAAAGTAAAACACCATAGAATCATGGAATGGTTTGGGTTGGAACAGGCCTTAAAGATCATCAAGTTCCAACCCTCTGCCATGGGCAGGGACATGTTCCACTAGACCAGGTTGCTCCAAGCCCCATCCAACGTGGCCTTGAAGATTTCCATGGATGGGGCAGTGACAACTCTTGTGCTATAGATGACTTTAACTCTCATTGTGGTGCACTACTGCTGGTGTAGAGTGCAATAACACAGAGAAAGAAAAGAAAAGACAGCATCAAAATACATTTTTAAAGGAAATTACTTTGAATTCTAAAATTTTCTTAAAAAAAACCAACAAAGCATTGTTTCCTCAAAGCATGATTAGACCTGGAATTTTTGTAAAGCTTTTTGTTGAAAACGTTAGGATTCTGAGGAATTACCATTCCTCATTTTAAAAAAAAGCTGGTGGATAATTTCCAAGAAATGTCTTGCCATTGTTTGCAATGCTCTGTAGTGAGACCGCTCCTGTGAGAAGAGGCTGGCTGGAACAGCTTTTTGTTCCCATCCTGGCCTGCAGCAGGAGCTCTGGCTCTGGCTCCATTGCTGATTCAGGCACCATTTAGGAACACAAACTCTCTCCCATCACTGGTTTACCTCTTTAACTTCAGACACTTTTCTATGAAAGATGGTTGCAAAATGTACCATATGTAATTTTTAAACCTAATTTAAGTTAATTCTGTATGACTTCCCATCAAGGCACTTTCAATTTAATTTTTTTTTTTTTAGGACTGGTTTAATTGAATTTAACATAAGTCAATTCATATTGATTGAAATTACCTTAAATGAATTTGGCTTGAGCCCAAATAACACAGTCTTTTACACCTGTTTTAAGTTCAATTGGTTTAATTTTATACCAACAGTTTTACTGTTGCCACCCATCCAGTGGCAGCCAGCACACAGAAAGCTCCCACTTCTGGGCTGTTATGCAGTACCAAGTAGAGAAATAATCTGAGATTACCTATGTACACTCATCTCTCAGTGGTGTCATTTGTAGAGTAAAATACCATTTAATTAGTGTAAGCTTCTGAGAAACCCATCAGTACCATGTCTTTGAGCTTCCATCCATCATCACTAATTTTGCTATATATTATACCATCAAATAAATGATAATTTATATATTATCCACTTTTTATACACCAGCTTTTATAGTGATTCTTACTAGAGCTCACACTCGTCTGCTTTAGTATTCTGACATGATTTCTTTTCTTTACATAATTTTAATGAGAAACACCAAATTAATGCAAAATAGGCTAAACTCAAAGCAGGAAAAGCAGAAAGGTTCTCTGTGGTGAGGAAAAGCAGCAGTAAAGGCATGATCCCCCTCTTTGCTAAAATTTTCTCCTTAATTCCAGAGCTCTCAAACACAAGTAGAAATTGCCATTGGGCTTTCCCTTATGGCCCTTAAAAAAATGTTATTTAGAAGAAAGGCAAGTAAAGCTGTGTTTGGGACCAGGAAGGGAGTTTTGCTAATTTGATCATAAGTTCACCAAGTGTGTAGGCAAATACTGGAACTAATTCTCTTCTCCCATCACTATAAACTGGAAGGAATCAAGTGAAATAGAAAAGATTAATTTGGGGTTTTCCCATATGCAGGTCGTAGCTGAGATGAGTTTGTTGCTAGAAGAGAAAAAGCTGGCCTTCCCCTCTGCTTATAACATACAGAGAGGAGTAGGGCTAAAACTGAGGTGTAAAATAGCTGCAGAGGTGAGAAAAACATATGTTCTTACCCTGCACACAGCAGGCAGGTGTTTGATAGGACCGTGCAGGACCGGCTCACTGGGTGCCTTACTGAGACCATAAAGTGGTGTGCACACCTACAAACTTAACAATTCCCAGTGTAAAGTTTTTTTTGGTGCATTTTAGAGGAGGAAAGAGTTTATTTTATTTTTAATTTTATTCTTTTTCTCCTCACACTCTCTTTACTACAGAACTCATTTTCTGGTGCAGAGCTGTGACTGATGTAACCCAGTGTGTGTGAGCCATTAACAGAAAATAGTTTGCTGCCAGGGCTTGATATAGCATTTAATACTTCTGCATAAATATCCATTGCAATGTAAATATTACTGTTTAGAAAATGTTTGACCCTTTCTAATACAGGAGGCCACACCACATTATATCAGACTGTGCTCTGTCATGTTGCAACATGAGATGAAGTAACAAGAAGTGACATGAACCTTTGTAAAATGCCACAGTGCAGTAACCCATTTTTAATGCTGTCAGTATAAACCGTGGGAGCAGGTAGAAACAAATCAAACATAACATCTGAACGGGAAAATATTGTTAAAATTACCTACAGCCTTCAGTTAATATCTGACTGTCAGGACATCTCTGGCAGAGGTATCAATTCACACCAAGAAATCATGCGGGTTTGTGACGAGAGCGATTGTGAATCTCATTACAGAGATTGTCACTTCAGTGTTATTTATCAGCACCTCACACAGCATCATGGTCGAGTAAACAAGATGAGTTTTGTCTTGGTAATTTTCTTGAGTAACAATCCCCCAGGCCCGCCTCACCTCCCTTCTCAGGTCAAAAGGAGTGACTATCAGGGGGCTGATTAGGAATTCCAGAAGCTTGTTTGCCAGTTCACCTTGCGGTACTTTTGCTCCCTTTGCTCTCAAGTTTTTCTCCTCCTAAAGTGCCCCCAAACACATTCCTGCTGGGCTGAGAACGCTAGCAAGGCTTTTCCTAGCTCTCCTTTACTGCAGTTCCCTGAAGACTGACAGCATCCAGCTTTTATGGCCCTGACATTTCAGCAGTCCTAGGGCCTCTCCCGCAAACGGATCTTGCACTAGATGCCAAATTATATCCAAAATGCAAAAGCAGTGCACTTCTCATGAATTTTATAGGACACTGTGGAATTAACTGGACAACCAATTTAAGAGGGTAGAGACTGATTCACCAGCATTACTGCTGAGGAATCAAGTAGCAGATTCATTGAATCTGGTGGTTTGGACATAAATAATGTTTAAGGCAATTAACCATGGATTCCAGGCTTCTCCTGAGGACTTTATCAAACTGCAGTTTTACACTACAGAGGAGGTTTTTTGAATTCATACATGGAAATAAAAATTCCAGTGTTACAATGAGGTTCTTTGGTGTATGTTATGCAGCAAGTAGGTCTTGGTCACACTGCTCTTAACATGTGTGAATAAGCACTATCATAATAAAAGCGATTCTTCTACTGACACTGGTAAAAGCTGCATCATATTAGGGGTTTCTCTTCCATGCGACCTTTCTGTTGAAGTTTCTTTCTTCCCCTAATGTTCTCCCCACTGAAAGAAAGATTATTTCAGTGAAGAATATTCGGCAACAAACAGGTGAATCTTGAAATCTGATACAGTAGCAGGGGATCTGGGTTTTTTCCCCATTTAAGGAATATTTCACAAGCACAAATAGGCAGAGAAAATTCCCACAGCTCCCAGTTTTCTAAGTGGTGCTGTCCTAATAAACCAGTGATGTGACCTGAGACAGGTTAGTGGAGACTTTTGTGTTGTTTAAAAGCACGAGAAATAAAGCACAAGCTGGAGCAAGTGAAATTCCAAGCAGATATTAGGGAAAATATTCGAAATGAGGGTGGTCAAATATTGGAACAAGTTGCCCAGAGATGTTTTATAGTTTCCATCCTTAGAGGTATGAAAAACATGATCAGATCACGTGAGCAACCTGACCCAAGTTAAGAGTTTGATTCAGCTTCCAAGTGGTCTCTGCTGTGCAAGGTCATCTTTCCCCAATGGTCTGCAAAAGACCCTTCTACCCTAAATTATTCTGTGATTCTCAGCCAGCAGTGTCACACTGAGTAGCATTTGGTGACCTTCTCTTCCTCACTGGTTTGCTACAAAGACTGACTTCAAGGGGTTAAATGCATTTTATTTAGGGATAGTGGATGAACATGAGCTGCAGATGCAGAAGAATCACATGCTGTTGGCTCACTCACTACATATCTACTGTTATGAATGCTCCTAAATGTACCGTAAAGATATTCAAAATCATATTAATTTTTCATGTTATCTAAAAATCTGGTCTGAAATTGTAAAGACATATTCTTTTGGTTCACTATTACTATGTGTACACTGTGAAAGAATTAAGGACTAACCCAGCTTGCTGCAGGTCATCAGATTTCCTCTTTGACCTTGTCTGATATCATCTCATCTGTTGTGTTTTACTGCTTAAAAGCCTAAACCTATCCTGCACAAAATAAATATAGGAGGAAAACTCTTAAGAAATGTTCTTTATTCTAAGCCCAATGGGCTATCTTTATTCAATAGAGCTAAGTATTTGACTAGTTTTGCAATAAACAGAAGCTGAAATGTAATTTACCAGCTCTTCATGAATTGTTTATTCATATCCACCCTCGGGATATTCTAGTACTATTGAATTACTCAGTATGATGTTGACAACTAGTTTATTTTTTTTTCTTCTAATTTCTGCAACGTGCTGTTATTCAGTATTTAGATCTGAGAACTAATTACCAGGGACATGTGAGAATTTTGCAAAAAAAGGGCTGTAAACAAGTTAAATTAAACAGGCCAAATTCTACCCTGAATTGTACTGATGCAGCCCAACTCATGACAGCAGAAAGACAAAATGTAGGCAATTAAATGTTCCTGAAAAATTATTTTTCCATCTGTGACATTGCTTTCTAGATCTCCTAAAAATACTCCAGGGTTGGGGGCATTGGTTGGTTTTTCTCCCCTGTTGATGCAGTGATACAGTAAACTTCTCTAATAAGAAAGGAAAAAGCATGGGTAAAAAAATCCCTTGGCATGAAATTATTTTTCAGGAGGTTAATAGGGATTGCTATTTACTTTGTCCAAAAGATTTCAAGTGAAGTACAGTTGCATTCCCAACCACTTGCACAGGACAGAACAAACCAATGATTTCACCAAGGCTTCAGAATGATGAGTCAGAATTTGGTGAAGATGCTGAGAACTGACTTGTGCCTGGTCCCCTGGACTACAGGGAGCTTGCTGAGGGGTTTCATTGGGACAAAAACATCTGCCTAAACACAGGGACTGAAAACACTCTACCAAATGGGGCCTATTAAAATAAAAAATATGTGGATTTAAAAGGGGGAGGGCACTAATTAACTGAAAACCATAGCAGCTTTGGTCTTTGACCTGGAAAGATGTGGCTGTTAATTTGACAATAGGCAGGACTTGCTTGCAGCAGCCTACGATATAAAGATGAGGAGGGGTATAAAATATGAAGAAGAAGGAAGTCTGCCTTTCATATTTTCAGCTCATGTTGTGACAGTCAGTGTTGAGAGACTTGGCAGGTTAAAAATAACATTCTTATTTTGTTACAATTCTAACTTGCAGCATTCCTTTTTCAAAAACAGTTACTAATTACAGTAACTAAGCACTAATTACTTAATTTCCTTAAATATTTATGCCCTAGAATAGTGCAATACTTTAATAAAGGGTTAAATTTAAGGATGATTTTGTGTGGTTTTCTAAAGCAAATACACAAAGGTAAATTATATAGTGAATATTGTCAAGGCATCAAAGCCTCTATGTTGCCTATGCCCTACATGCTACAATGCTAAAAAATATAACCACCCTCATTTAGTTTATCAGGATACCAAGAGATGTATTGTGCTGTATACTTCCCATAGTGGCACGCATTATATTATTGGAATTATCTCTGATCCTTTCTTTCCGTACCAGACAGAGTTGTAGAATAAACTGAAATATCCATGTGAGGCACGAATCACAGAGGGATCTGTGAAAACTCAGGCAACAGCCATCATTTACTTGGGGTGCTTTAAAAATTATCATCCTTCAAATTAAAAATCCTCCAGCTGATAAACAAGTTTGGGAGGGGGAAGGACCAGGTTCAGCTCCATGTAAATAGACAACCCTTGGACAATGCTGTCCTGTTTAGCCCCTGTTTTGGCATTCCCTGACCCCCAGCTGGGCTCAGCGGATGCCTGCTTGCATCCAGGGAGGCCAGGGTTAACAGCACGGATTTTTATCTAAGAGAAATGCAGTTATTCTGGCATTCTGTAGGCAAGCCCTCAGCAGAGAGCCCTGTCAAAGCTGTTCTCCTTGCCCACCCCATCTCTGTGTCTCGTGACGAGTCCCCCAGCGCCGGGGTTCTTGTCGCAGCTGCTGCCGTGACTCGCTCGTGAGGCTGATCTCTGCAGAGCTCAGCTCTGGGGATGGAGGAAACTGCACTTGGGATCCCAGCTCAGCCTTTACCCACCGAGGTGATCCAGAGCTTTGTCCCTTCCTCTCCCTTTGCCAGAGGCACTGTTTGTCACTCGGCGTCCCTGGCTGTGGCACTGCTGGGAATTGCGCGTCCCCTGGACGTGCTGGGTCTAGGCCCTGGCAGGGTGGGCATGTCATCAAAGCCCTACAGCTTTCCTGGTTTGGGGACTGCTACGTTTGTGTCCATCCCATGCAGCTCCTTGCACATTAGCTGTATTAACAACAGGCAGCTTTCCTGCTGTTTATTCCAGTGTTTAATCAATTGTTCTGTTCTGTGTGGAGTCCTTCTTGTGACACTGCTCAGAGGTTCCTGTGTATCCCCGGCACTTTCAGCAGCACAATAACTCCACCACAAATGTCCTGCTTCATTGCATTCCTGCTGCAGTGATTGGATCCCACTTCTGCTCAGATTCCTAGTCCCAGCTATTTTTATGGCCAAGTGGCAAAGCGTGGAGGTTTCTCCCCTGGAGCTTTGGGCTGGTAGTCAGGAAGGGCAGAGCTCTGCCTCTGGAATTCAAGTTTTAAACAAAGCAGAGAATTTTACAGATGAATTATAGAGTGCGAGAGCAAGCAAAGCTGTCACAAGCCTTAGTAGCCAAAATTAACTTGTCTGTTCATAATGAAGCATCAATATTAATATTTTATTCACTCATAATTTCAAAGCATGAAAGGCAGCCTAACAAAAACAGACTAAACATCTTTAAAATCTCTGCTGTCTCACCCTGATTGCTCACTAAGAAGCAGTAGTGTTTCTCTGGGACGTCAGTCTAGGATTCAGCACTCTCTTGGCACTCCAGGAGACAGAAACCTCTCCTTGGTCCTCAGCAGGTGCCAGCAGTGCAGTCTGTATCCCTTTCAAGTTTCGGATGACATCGTACACAGCTCTGAAGTTCAGGTCTTTGCACCACGGGGCTGTGGAGTAATGCAGATCTGGCAGGAAGGGAACCATCATATTCATCATTCCAGCCTTAGAACTCTTCTTACCCTTTCGAGCTGTTGTCCTCTATGAAATGCAAAGTGCCTTTGAGAAAGCATCATTTATTAATAAGATATATTCTTTTACATTTTGGCAGGTTACATTCCAAAAAAAGACCCAGTGCGTCCTTATGTAATGAAACATTGCACAATTCATGTCTCACCTCCTGCCAGTGCTTTTAGAAATAGGTGGAAATGAGTAATTACCCATAAATGGTAGCATTCCTCCATTACTTACAGAGAGTATTTGGCAGTGATCATTTAGGCTTTAAATGTTTTTTTAAAAGGTAATACCATTCATGGACTTGTCACGTTCAGAACTTTAACATGTCCCTTAAACTCTTCATCCAATTCATTACAAAATTATTCCATTTTTAAAGTTAACTCTTTTCACTTCTGTCGCTCTGTCTGATCCATCGTTAAACCATTATTGTCAAGTTCCTTGTATATGCCAGGGCATCAGAACATGGAAATAAAGATTGCTCTGAGTGGTAGTTTAAAAGAAGAAAGGTTTGTGTCACCTGTAATTCAGGCAAGAGCTGAAGGAACTCTACCCTGCTGCAGTGCCACTGACACCATCCACCATCCCTGGAAGTGTTCAAGGCCAGGCTGGATGGGGCTCGGAGCAGCCTGGTCTAGTGGAAGGTGTGGGACCCATGGCAGGGACTGGGACTGGATGAGCTTTGAGGTCCCTTCCAACCCCAACCATTCTGTGGTTCTCTAATCCTATAATTCCATGGCAGCCCCAGGTCAGATTTCTCAGTGTAATGGATGGGAGCAGAGGGCTCTGGAAGCTTTCCCAGTGACTCCTCAGCAGCAGTTTGCTGTGGTGGTTCGGTGCTGTGCTCCTGGGATGGGAAGCCCCTGCCACACTGGGGCCAGCGAGGGATGCCCTCCTCCAGCTGAGCCAGCTGGGTGTGCTCTGCAGGCACACAGAAAAGCTGCACTGCAGCTGGTTTCACTGGCTGCCACAGGAGCTTTCCTGACCCGTTCCTCCCATCCATCTGGAATGCATGGCTGAGTTCTCCTGTCACCCCCTGACCTGTATCTGCAGTTATTTTTCATGTAATAACATTGCAGAAGGTTTCTGTTTCAGAGACCTCCTCTCTTCAACACTGACCTCATATGTGGTGACTGGCCTGAGATAATGTAGCTGTAAATTTCATAAAGCTGCATTCCAGCTGCAATCACAGATTTGGGAATTGATTTCTTCTGATGGTCTCAAAAAGCTGGACTTTTCAGGAATTGTGAAGGGTCATTTCTATCATCTTAGCTCTACTTTTTAGAAGTGTGTTAGAGGCAGGTGTGTTAGTTACAAAAAATAGTTTGTTTTGCAGAAAATGTAGTTTAATACTTAAATAGATTTATTTTTTTTTCCTACATTTCTCATAGATGCATCAAATTATTAAATAATCTCTTGTAATATAAACTAATATTCTACAATTTGTCTAAAAATAAAAACAACAAAAAAAAATTGTGCTTGTGCCAATGCAGCTGAAATGTCACTGAGCAATGGTGTCATTCGAAGCCCAAATCACCAGTGCAGTGCAAATATTGTGGGGTTAAGCAGCAGTTTATTTAGTTCTGCAGCCCTAATTTTGTTCAGGCAGAGGAGGCCTCTCAGTTTGCATTTACATTTTGTAGAGGATACATGCATGGCAGTTCTGTGAGATGAAGGACAAGAGCAGGTTCTTGCTCGGTGGATTCTGGAAGCTGTAAGAGCACCTTCCTTAATTTCTGTGGGCAGTGAACCAAAAGGCTTGAATGCAATGTACTGCAAAACTGCCACAGGGAAACTTTTTATTAGAAAATATGTAATGAGGCCATAGGTGTGTTAGTGGAGTTTTGAGTCTTCTCATCTTAGTAGGGTGTGGGTGTAAGTGAGTTCTCTATTTCCTTGCAGAATGCATAGAAAAAGTACTTGAAACTGGAGTACTTTGAACTATTTTCTGCAGTTAGTACTCAAAATAAATAATCTTTACTAACTTGCTAGAAATGATTGATTATTCCCTAAGTGCCACTTTGTAGTTGGAATGTGGACTCTTGCTGGTGTGCTTAAAACAGCATAAACAACTCTTTGCTTTAGAACTTCAGCTAAGCATTAATCACACAAGAGTTTTACCATTAACTGTTTTGGTATTGATTAATAGGCCGGAATTTGAAAGTTTTAAAACTCTCTCTGAATGTCTGCACAGTGCAAGTCTGGGCATCTGGGGAATGCTCAGAGCTCAGGTTACAGTGCACCTCCCATTAATTCTCATTAAATAGCTCCCCGCCTTCTTCTCTTCCAGGATCTAAAGTGATCACAACAAATTTCCCAGATTTCACGTTCAAAAATGAGTTTGATAGGCATGATAAAAGAGGTACCTTTATTTGGAGTAAGTTAGATGTGAATATAAAAGACATCCAGAATGAAATATGTGGATCTGGGGGGATGGAGAATGTCCTTTGTGGGTTGGGACTAAATGATCCCGTTTGCTCTCTGACCAATGAGCTCCAGTGGTGACAATTATCAACACTGCTCTTGAAAGAGAAGTCCACTGCCCCTTTCCTTCACTGAAGCAGCAGAACAAGATGTGTGTCCCCGTGTGTTGCTCCAGTTCCCAAGCTCATGGGTGACCTTAACCCACCGGTGTGATGTATTTGGGCAGGGGCTGTGCCTCACCCAGCTGCCAGCCCTGCAAGCGCTGCCGTGATTTCCCTTCCCTCTGGTCGCCAGACATGAGTCAGTTTTCCCTCCTGGCAGAGTCTACAGGGGGATTAGTTTTCCAAGCATACAGTGACAAAGAGCCTTACTGAAACTTCCTAAAAAATCTGGGATAAGGCTTAACTGGAAGGAAATAAACAAAATCCAAAGTGTGGTGAACCCCACTGAACTTTGGTGCTTCTCAGGGGCAGGGAGGAAAGCCTGAGCTTGGCTGGTGCTGGGCTGACAAGGCCGAGTGCAGCCATCAGGGGAAGGCTCTCTGTGTGAAGAGAACATATAAGCAATTCCCAAGAAAGTTCCACAAAAGGAGTGGTTATTTTAAAATGTCAGAAGAGAGAGCTGCACTTGTGCATTTCCATTATAAACAGGATTCTAACATTTAAAATAACTATCCCTGCCATAGTCCTCAGCAGAAGATCAAAACACCATCATTTTAACATCAAAAGGCATACTTTGCTTTTTTCTCTTTTTTTTTCCTTTTTTTTCCTTTTTTTTTTTTCTGTTGAAAACCCCCCTTGCTGCGTGCTGATTTTTTCCTTTTTTTTTTTTTTCCTTTTGCAAAAGGCTAAGGCATTCAGACTCTAGGGTAGAGGCTGTTCACATCTCTTTTTTTTCAAAAGTTGTTTGACAGCTCATCCTCAGAGAGGGTCTCTCAATCTTTACCGTTTTATTAAGCTGCAATATTTGGAATTTTGAGGCTGGATTTTAGCCTTTGAGGGAGAGTATTCAGTGGGATGAATCTTTTTAGCTGCAGTGGTGCAAGAGATTATTTCAGCAATTTGCCACAGACCATTTTTCAGAGAGACAATGAGGCATTTATGAGCAATATATGGTGGGAATAAGCTTCAATTCCTTTCATATAGCAACTTTGAAAGAAACACTGTTATGTCTATGTGGTTTACATGGTACTTAAAATAGCTCAGGCAACCTCCAAGGCTATAAAGTCAATTTTTCAAATATAAATCTCAATTTCAGGTCAAGCTGGAAAAAGAAAATAAAGCAATTTAGAAATACCCCTCACAATTTTTTCTCTGAATATGTAAGCTTGTGTGTAGCTGAAAACCAGGCTCAGTTCTGGGCTGCTTAAAGGAATTTGTCCTAACCCGCCTGGTATACAGACATTGGCATTTAGTGTCTTTTCAGTGTTTTCCTTGAGGTCAGTCTGTTGCTAAGATTACTTTTTAAGGTAAATTTTCAGTGTAAAGTCTCTGTGAGAGGAGAAAAAAAATCCAAGCTAAATTTCTTGTAAACTTCCTGTACTGCTGGGAAACCTGCCTGAATTTATCCATCATCAAACTGGCCAAAACATTTTTTTCTAAATAGAGATTTATATAAGAATGTAAGCACATGGTAGAACAAAACCTATCCAGGTTAGGAGAGCAGAAGAGCAAAAGAGCCCAATAGATTCTTCTAAAATTTGAAATTTTTTGGTGGTTTACTGATTAACATATACTGTGCAGATGCTTCACAGCAAGCACAATGCTTAATTTATATTCCAGTGACACACATTTGTTCACCATGATTTTCAATGTCTAAGCTATAATGAGTGTTTTGATGATGTAAATGACATCCAGATCTATTCTGTTCTATTCCATTTTATTCTCTTCCAAAATTCTGTAAATGATGATGTTTGGATTTGTGGGAAAAAAAGTTTAAATTGCTTTGTGTTCTCATTCTGTTCACTGCTGAAGTAAAACACTGTATGGTGCAGCATCAGCACAGACTGCAGATGAAACAGTGGAAAACAAAGTTAGCAGCAGTGTCTTTCCCTTCCTCAGGGAAGGTCTGTAGTGATAAATATAGTGCAAATAGAGGAAAACCCACCATGTTAATGCACCTCATAGTAATGGCTTCCTCATTCATCACTGCACTGACCAACTGTTCTCCCCCTTGCTGTCACAGCAGTAGGGAAATTTCAGCTACCAGGACCCAGAACACCTTTATCTACTTCCTGTCTTTGCCCAGACCCAAATGACACAATGACAGTGCCTGGTGCTGGGGGCTGAAAGTTTCAGCATCCATCTGCCCCAGTGCTTCCCCAGTGCTCTCTGTCATTACCAGGTGCTCACTTCAAAGATAGGACCTAAGAAATTTCTCAAGGCTGAGGTGAAGTTCTGAAAAAGAAATGACTGGAGAAGTAAATTCATTTTGCTTACAGATAAGTATTTAAAAAACTAAGCTATTACAAGAGCAGGGAAAGGATTCCTTCAGCTTACTCTGGAAGTGGAGGAAATGCACAAGCATCTCTTTGCATCTTAAAGCTGTCCAGGCAGCCCAGCTTATTTTCTTGTATTGCAGAACATCCTGCTGCAAGTGCTGCAGATGCACATCACTGCAGTGATTAGGCTGTCTTGGGCTATTTTAATTCCAGTATATTCACCTTCCACTAGACCAAATCTAGCAGAACTCTTTATGATGGACAAGTGGTAATCAAAAGATTCAAGTACAACTTTTTTAAAATTAGACCTATAAAAATAAATTAAATAGTTTGTCCAGTTTCATTTTTAAAATAACTTTTCAGCTTTCTGTTACTATTTTGCTGCTGAAATCCTAAAAATCTGCCAGGTATGCTGCTGACCCTGCTCAAGTCATATGAAAGCTGTGTGTGTGTGTTTTTGTTTTTACCAAAAAGCGATAGCAGCTGGACAGAACTGACCTAGTAATCTGTGAAAAGTGAGCGCCAGTGTTTATAAGGACCTGCAGCCTTTGCAGATTCAGATGGAGAAATTTTCAGTGTGCCCTGCAATCTGCTCATGATGTGGAAGTGAGACCAGCTAAGACTCCTTGAGGTCCTTTCACTATGTTCATTTGGAAGAGGAAGGGATTGAATGTTTCTCCCACAGTTTGGTTGATAAGACTGAAATCAAAACTTGTCAGTTGCTCTTGAATTTTGTTTGATGTGCTCCTGCTGAACTTCCCTGCTCCCATTTGTTTCAGATAGGCTGCTGAGACTAATAGGAGACTTTCAGAAACCTGGAATTTGCTCATTTGGACTCATATGTGAGCTTTCTTTGCATTTAGGAAAAGTGAGTTAGAAAATGTCCCACCCACATCACGTTTTGTACCATATCAATCCCTGGTGCCTAATTACTCAAGATGTTTTTTGTAAGGATGGGCCCTTCATTGTTTTAGAGTTCATCTGCCTGTGTGGCTTTTCCTCCATGTGAAATCAGTCTCTAACAGCAAAACCCACACCTGTTATTTTTCTCATGTGTTCCTGAACACTTGAATGTTTGTCTGTGTTTTTAGAATCTCTACAAACTCTGTATTATTTTGCTTGTTTTTCCTTTTGTATGTGCCTGGGTGTATCAGTTGCAGGTGTATCATTCAGTTAGCAAAGTATTTAAGACTATAGAAGCACCTTTTTATCCTTTTCCTCCCCTGTCACCTCTGCTACCCCTCATTCCCATTAATCCAACAGTCACCACATCAGTTCCCTGTTCCTGCCATCTCTTTTCTTCTCAAGTCCCTCACAAGTCTGAGTTGCCTCTCAAACACCTTCCTTCCTACTCTGAGGAGATATTTGGGCACAGCCCCATAACATGAGTATCCTCTGTCCACCCTTCTGAGATGCAGCCTGTTTGATTGGGATGTCCTTTAGTAGTGGAGAGCTTTCTCTTGTGCACCCTAGGAACATGAAATGTGGGCTCACAGTAGGCTGTTTTCCAGATCTGTGCCTCAAATTACTTCTTGGCAAACTTTCACAAAGTTCAGACCTTACCAAAGCAGATCTGTATCCCAGACTGTGCTTCCAAAAGTGCTCTCCTGTGGTATCAAATAATCATCTATTGTAAAGGACCACTCTCACAACATCCTGCAGTATTATATCACTGCAGCCTCATTGCTTAGTTGATGTAATGCATAATCACAACAGTGCCAGGCAAGAAACAATGTTCTTTTAGCTGCCTTCTATCATACATGTTGCTAAAATGAGATTGTAGTGATGCAATGGAAAATATTCATGGTGAGTTCTCTGTGTATCATTGAAATCATTATTAATGCAGGGTGATGTCATTTATTGTAATCTAAGACACAATAATTCAGGTTCCAGCCCAAGTTGTTGAAAGCTATTCCATTTTACCCACATCATTTTGTTGCCTTTATTTATTTAGTGCTACTATTGCATTTTATTTTTTCAGCCAAGTCTTACAAGCCACAGAGAAAAGAAAAAAAAAAAAAGAAAAAAAAAGACAGAGTGCATTTTATATTTGCAACTACAGTATTAGAGTATTTTTCTTGTCAAACTTGAGTTGAAAATTGTACCAAAGGAAACTTTTAGTTTGGGTTGCTAGAGAAACAAGGCTTAAGTGATTATGCTGTCTGCTGTTTTTATTGTGCTGCCTCCGGTCTGGTTTCCCATGCCAGTAGCTTGTTAATCTGCAGGGCAATTTCAAACAAATATGACTGGAGGTAAAGCTCTAAAAATGTGTTGGGTACCTGCATGCCTTATGAAAGTGACAAGCCAGATAGAACAGGAAGATAAAGCTTAGTGTCCTAACTGAGGGGAAAATTGCCACATGAATTTAAACTTGTTACCAAGGCTCATAGCAGAGCAGGTTTCATAATTCCTGCTATTCTTTTGAAGTATAAACATAAAAGAAGAGTTCCTCAATTGACATTTCCTGAGTGTACTGTCCACAGCTATTAATTTTATAGTGTCTAGCTTCCTGCCAAAGGTTCATTCAAAGCACTTGCTTTGAAACCCAATTCCATTATTGATGACCAAAACACCCGTGCATGGAGCTCATGGGACATTCTGTCTGTCACAACAAATCACTAAGTGACCCTCTTGAAAATGCTTTTTATGAAGAAGTTCACGTGTAGTTGCCATCTCTTCACATGTTGTCTCCTTTCAATATTTTGACCTGGATCAGAAGTTTTAAAGGTAATGTTTTTCATCATGAACTACATCAGTTTGGGTTGTCATCATCATCCAGGATCTTTTCGCTGGAATGGTATTTTTCTTTTCTGACAATAAATTTGGACATAGATTTCATTCAGATCTTGGATCAAGGTTTCATAATCCAAGTGTTTATAATTGTTGTTATTGTTGTTATTACTATACGCTTCCAAATTAAAAACTGAAGCAGGGTATAAATGTGCATTTTTCTCCCTGTTGTATTTTTCACACAGTTGTTCACAGTTGTATTAAAAGTGTAGAAAAATGGAAGACAATGTTCTAGATCTAAAAGAAAGCAGATGGAAATCTAGGTACCATCTCTATACTGGGCATGCAATGACCTGGGTACTTTTAATAACTGTGGGATGTAGCAGAGTCTTTCAGATTGAAATTCAGCATTTTTTTACATAGCAGCAGCAAACTGCATCATATCTGCAAGCTCAAAGTTGTGTGTATTGGTTTTGTGTTCTTTTCTTAAAAAGGAATTTATTTTAGTTGTTTATTTTAGTTAAGGCTTTAGAAGGAACTTTTTAAAAAATCCACAAGTCTCTTAATTGCGCTCAATAAATGACTCTTTCATTCAGTATTAATTCATACATAGTATATCAACCTCTAATTTCTGTTTGATTTTAATTATAATACTCCTTGGGCTTATTTCCTCACAACTTAAAAGTGACATTTGCATTAACTTAATAACCTTTACAAAATAAATGAGAAAGCAGCAATGCCTTTAATAAATGTTGTTCATAAAGTACCATTGTGACAGGATGCTTAATTAGAAATATTGCGTGGTCAAAATAAGAATAGAAATGAAGGAGACAGATAATGTTTCCTTGCTGGTAGCAACATTTTGAATGCTCACACTAATGCTAATAATTCTTGCTATAGCTACCCAGATATGCTGCATGTTTTGCAGTAATGTTTGCACTTTCCTAACTTGCAAATGCAGGTATTGGTGAATGTGCAGTGGTTTATTGTTGGTCCTGTGTTCACTAGGGCAGGCAAAGATGTCATTTATGAGCCTTGTGATACTTTGACAATATCTTGGCCATCCTTTATGGAGAGGAAATTTCCTTAGAAACACCATTATCTGGGGATTTTTACTCTTTTTTTTTGAGAAACCAGTGCAGAAGCCTGGTTTATTTGCCAGGTAATATTCATGTCTCATAGTGATTTGGGCATAAAGTATATATTACTTTCAAAAATGGGCTTCCTAGGTGAGTATTTCTTAATGAGATTTAATGAAGACATTGAATGAGGAAGAGAGCAGCATTTAACATTTGGGAGAAGAGCAGTGACAAAGATGAAATAGCAAAAGGAAAAGAAATGCTGACGACTGAGGGATTTGATGAATGAGAGCTTGAGATCAGCACATCTGACAAGAGAATTGGGAAGGAATCAAAATGTAGTTTTACAGAGTTCTTGTTCAGTTGCTGAGGTGCACTATACTAAATGTTTATTTATGGATCCATTTTTTCCCTCTTTATTTCTCTGTGTGTGGATTTACCCATTCAATCAGATAAATCTGCTTGCATATAATAAATGGCAGATAATCTCTGTGTGAATTGCTTCAGTGAACTCTGTGGGGGGATAGTACTTAATTGTAACAAATGAAATAAAACTGACATAAAAGACAGCAATCACTTCAAAGTAAACACACTATCCTAAGCAACTTCTGTGGCTTTAAAGTGAAGGATAATTTCTACAAGGTGTTGGTTTTAATTGGTTCTTTGGGAGATTTCTTTATAAATTTCATATAAATTATAAATTAATTTACATTTAAATGCCTCCATTCACTGCTGAGTTAGCCTAGAACTTGAGAAACAGCAATATCATGTTCTTAGAAGTGTCGCTGACTCTGCTAATGATTAGAATATTTCCTGAGCCATCCCGGTCTTTACTGCTTTGTAAAATTTCTAGGCCAAATGTTTAGGTCCCAGTGAGCACCATAACATACTGCTGATGGCTTAATTCAGGATCTGTAGTGCTGCTTGACTCAACTGGGTGGAAGAAACATAAAGAAAAAAAAACTTGAGCTCAGCATTTTGTTAAAGGGAAGTGTCAAAAGAAGAAAAACATTTACATTTACTGAATTGAAGTGTCCCTCCAGCTTAATGACCATAGATAAAAGGCAAAAATAACAAAGAATATGTAATTAATCAGGAGCAAAGTGTATAAATTAATTTATGATGTTAGTTTTCACATTGTATGTCTAGCCACTGAGGAGAAACAAATTCTGAAAAATTAATCTTGTAAACAAGTCCTGATGACTACAAATAGTGGGGCAAGCAGGGGAGAATCACATCCATCTCCTTCCCCCTCTTTTTAATCTGAAAGATTTGAAAAATCAAAGACCTCTTTCCCCTTTTTTTGCATTATAGTCTGTGATCTGAACCAGGGAAAAGTAAGTACTGCTGCACACAGGCAGCTCAATTCAGGCTTTCAGGAGGTGTCTTGTTCTCCATAGACCACAAAATAGAAATACATTTATTTAGCTGAGAGGTTCAAATGGAAATGCCAGCCAATATTAGTGAAGTAAATCTAAGCAAAGATAGATTTTGTGCAGAAGTGGCTTATGAAAGGAAAACCAAACCACCTACAGTAAGCCATACTGAATAAAAGAAAAATATTGATGCCTCAGTGTAAGAGCAAAAAGCTTAAAAATCAAAGAAAAGACAGCCTAATGTGTTTATATGATCTCAATCTTCTATTTATGTTGAAGAGGAAGCTTTGTGACCAGCTCTGTTACAGCAGCCTCTGACAGCTCAGGACTGTGTGCTCTTCCACAGCAACTACAACTGGAAAATCCTGCCACAAAATACTGAATGTATTGCAGTGCAAAATATATCCAGGATGCACTGCAATATTTTACAATATTGGTTTTTTATAAGTGGTCAGGACAAACTGTAGGAAAAAGACTCTTTGATTACAGGAAGGCTTTGCAGATGAAATTCTTTAATCACTGGGAATGTAAAATATTCTAGGTGCTCCATCTGGAAAAAAAAAATAACTTCAGAAAAAAAGAGAAAATACTTTATTTGTGAAAAGAAAATGTAGTCACATCTGAAGTTAGTCTTCAAGGGGGGGGTCAGTGGCTCCCTCTATGAGCTCTGAGAGTATTCAGCCTCTGACAATTAATGAGGGAGATGGGATTTCTCTACAGAATTTTATTATTTTCTTTGAAAATGCAATTAATCATGAGCAGTGCAGAAGTTCCAGTATTGAGCAGGTGCTCTGTACAGCGTTATATAAATGAGGCTTGTCCACTTGAGATGTTTTTGTACATGTTCCCTCTGTTTTCCTATAGAGGGTCGTTAAGACTGTCCAAACTGAATATGCCTCTGGTGAATAATTTGGATCCATTTTCTCTCGGGCCCTAAAGTTCTATCTTTACATTACAAATTAAAACTGTTGTAGTGAACCATGATAAAACATATTTATAGTACTGTACTTGCCATGGCCACTGTGTTTGCACAGCCAGCTAGTGTGGGATAAAAAAATCAAAAGGAAAAAGTATTTGGAAAGAAAGTAATTTTCTGTGGTTTCCCTACATTTATTTTACAAAATACTACTACGATATAACTGCCAACATTTGTGTTTATTGAAACCCCTATTTATTTCCAGATATGGGACCTCATTAAGCTAATAGTATACTATTATGTAAATGTATTTTCTATAAATGTCTAGTATCTGTAAGTAGTTTAGTCTCAATGTCCCTAATGTAATATATCAAACAATAACTCATTTGTCAAAGAGAGACAGTTCATTAGTATTCAGCAATCATTTGGACAGAATAAAACAGCAACAGTATAAAAATTGATGTTGCGAAACTTAACAAATGAGGGAATAAGGAAAGTGTGATTCAGGAAATTGCAGGCCTGCCCTCAAGGGCCATTTTTAGGTCACTTGTCTGCATTTTAATATTACATCTGTTTTAGAGAGAGTCTCCAAGTTATTAGGTTGGGAGGGAAGCCAATTTGCAACTGTGACATCAATATCCAGGGGGTTCAATAAATGGGAACATAACAACACTTGGGACAGAGTCAGGGTGAAAAGGTGTCACACTGCCAACTGTGGCATTGTAACTCAGTTTTGCAATTAAATTATTGAATGATATAAACCTTAACTTTTAAAGTGTTCAAATATTGGGAGATTTGCTCTTGAAATCTCTTACCTTTTGAGACAAGAAAGAAGAAGGTGCATATGTGACCTAAATTATGGTACTTCCATTCACTTTAAAATTCCATCACTGCATAGATACATCCAGGTGTGGTTTGTCTGCCTGTGAGCAAGCTGGATAAGATACCAGCTCCACAGTTTGATGTTGCCTTCCTGCACAGGTGTCAGGCATGTGTTATTCTCAGCTTCTTGCATGGTGTTCTCCTGCTTCTCACATGAGTAATTTCTTTTGTTCTCATGTGTGTGGGTCTGTCTTAACACTGGTTTGCATTACCTGATTTGTAGAGGTACAGAACTTTTGCTGGCCCAGTTAAAAGAAGCATTTACAAGGGATTTCAAATTATCTGGAAGCACCTTGTCTCTCATCACCACTGTAAGGGTTGCTCGAATGTGAATCTCTTTTACATGAAGAGTTTGAAGGATGCTGTGTGTGGCCTTTTGTACCTTACTAGGCAAAGTTGCACTTTCCTCTCTGACTCACAGAAAATGTCAGGAGCAGATTTTGTGAATCTCTCTGTATTTCTCCATAATGTTCATCTCAGGTTGGAGAACAGCACTGCTGGAGTGAGTACTCTTCTACTCTTCAGTTGTTCTGGCTCCCATCATTGTATTGAAAAGAAATGGGTATATTCTAAAACAATCCATTGGTTTTGTGAAGGGATTTGTGCACATGTTACTTTTAATTTGGTTTTCGACCTGAAAATAAATGAGCCAGATAGGCAGGTACCTAGGTACTGAGAAGTGGATTTGCTGTGTGCTTGATCCAGGCCTCTATTGTCAGGCTTATTCATGAGGATGTATCTGTTCATTTGATTCAATATTCTGTTCCCCTGTTATTTTTCCTCCCAAAAGCACTGTAACCTCCATTCATCAAGTCTTAGATTAACCATCTATGGCTTTTCCAAAAATACCAAGAGCTACACAGTTGCTTTTGAATCAGAATTAGAATAAAACCTTCTTATAATGCTTTCTCTTTTATATTCAGCACCCTCATTTCCATCTTTCACAGCTAAATCGGGTTATTTAGATTACAGCAAGGTCTGAACCAACTCAGATGAAAAAAATTATCTATAGAGCCTATTTACATTTCTTTAATGAAACACTAGGTTGGCTTTGTAAAAAAAGACTTTTTTAAGACAAAAACCTGAATGTGATAAGCATAATACTATTGTGAAGTAAAGATAAGCCTAAAACTGAAGCTAGTTTTTGAAGAAAAGAAAGAAGAGATTGTTCTTTCAGAGCATGATGTGGATGACAGTTAATTGACATGTCAGTGGTCACTTTATATAACATTCTGAAGGTAATAGTTCCACAGTGGTATTTGAGACACTTATTCTGACCACACCCCAAATTACCTTCACCACCTCAAAGTGCAGCTGTGGTAAGAGATGTAAACAATGGGCTGGTTCTGAAAAGCAGCCAATACATGGGCACCTGTGACCCTGGGGTCTGACATTTGTTCCCATGAAGGAGCTGTGGTGCAAACCAGCCCCTTCCCATGGAACACTTGGATAGCAGGAGCCACGGAGTGACACCCACTCTGCCCCTTGCACAGCCCACGTTGCCAAGAGGAGGGCACAGGGCAGCTGGCAGTGCAGGAAGTGCCTGGTGATGGAGCCATCCCTTTAGGACAGCTCAGATCTCTTCATTGTGTTTTCGCAGCACAAAATAACCCAGGATTTGATTTTTTTAAACTATTATTATTTTACACAACCATGGAAGTAAACCCCAAATCTGAATCAACAGTATTTCATTGGCTGGTAGATGGTAGCCAAAATATGGCCCTTTCATTTTCTCTCTAGCAACAATAATTTCCTTTCCTTATGGAACACCTACAGAATGAATTTAAATGAGGCTGTCATTCTTTTTTATAAGAAGGGAATATTATCTATCTGTGCATGAAGAAGGGAATCCTCCAGCTCAGGTCTGTGGTTTTCAAACCTCTACTCTTATGATGGGAAAGATGTGCCTGCCCAGCCAATCTCTAAACCCAGGGAAAAATTGTAATTTGCTGCAGCCCATTTAAATGGCGCAGTAATTGACAGAGTAGGAGGTTTCCGATATTGTGAGAAGGTGACATGAAAATACCTGATACATGAGAAATAACCTGCCATTTCTAAGGTAGTTTAAAACCCAGGCAGCTGAGAACAGATGCAATCTAGTGACACTCTTTTCAAAGCATCATCTCTGCTGACAGGCTGCTGTGCTGCTTTGGTGAGCAAACAAGAAAAGTTACAAGTGCAGCTGATGAGCAGGCACAGATCGTGCAGCGATGAGACTGAAGCAGTATTTATCTCTGGGTTAATACAGTACTGAAATATTAAAATCTAGCCTCATAAATACCTGTTTGAGAGGTAATGAGTCATTCACCAGCAATCTGCTAATGAGTGACAGCAGCTATCAGGTGCGGATTTACAGAAGCCCTAGGACAGCCATGCTAATGACAGGGTTTTTAGTTATTATAACCTGTAATGTTTCTTAAAGGCGATTTTGGAGTCTGCATTATCTCTTGTTACTGTCATTTCAGAACTTCTGGGGGTGTAAGGTTGTTTTTTCTTCCTTTCAAAGGACCTTGATGTAAGTGTCTTACAACAACCTCAAAGATTTTTACAAATACATATTGTTAATGATATGTACATCATTTTATACCAGTAGACATCAAAATAATCCTCAGAAGAGAGAATTGTAATCCTCATCTCTTATGTGGGAAAGATGAGACTTGGAGCTATGATCTGTCTGAGGCTCAGGGGAGAGGATGCAGCTGACAATCCAAGAGAGCTTTTCCACCTGCTGCTGGAGAGATGCTGTGTATCCAAACATGCTCAGGCAGGGGTCTGGAACAGCTACTTATTTCTCAGTCATGGACTAATTGAAACAACAGACAGGAGGAAAATCCAAATTCAATCCATGCACAGGTATGCAGACAGCTTGCACTAGGTAGGAATGCAGCCCTAGTTTGAGGATAAAAACACAGTTCAAACTCAGAAATACTTATTTGCTTCCTCTTTTGGATGATTTTTCTTACCTTCCAGTAAGGGGATTGATGTATATGCTAGATTTTTGGGGGGGTTCTTTGCACTGTGTTGTTGAAGCTGCTTGTGTGGTCACGTTATGTGACCAGTTCAGAGCTGCTGTAAAAGGCACAGCTGCCTTTCACTCCAGGCATTATTGTTTAGTCACACAGAGTCTGAATTGGTCTGCACAAAAATATGGTCCATGTGTTCTGTCCATTGCAAAACAAGGCACAAAGGACTGAAGACCAAGCAGGAACAACCAGGTTATAATACAGGAAAGAAATCACTGGTTAAAACAGAACTAAAACACAGCCTGGAGGTGCCTCTGGTAACATTTCTGACCTTCATCTAATTGGATCCAAAGACTGAAGTCTGTGCTGGATTCTTCAGAAGAGTTTTTAACAGTCCTTCTCTTAAGGTTTACCAAGCCAGGAAAATAAGGGGGTAAAAGAACACACTAAAGCCTTGGTTTCTTTGTGCTTGGCATCATTACCTGTAGATACAATTAATGTGCTTTCCTTGGTGCTTTAAAATGTCAGTATAAAGGCAGGCTTAGACAAAATGACTCTTCAGATATTTCTCATATGAAAACTAGCAAATATCAGCTTACTTAACAACAAATAGTTCACTTTTAGGTTTGGGGGGTTTGTTTGTTTGTTTGTTTTTTGTTTGTTTTTGGTTTTTTTTTAAACAAGAAGGTAGCTTGTAGCTAAAATGTCCAGAAACTGGATTAGCAGTCTATAACCTCCAGGGCCAGTGCCTGTTTGGAGCTCCCCAGCTGCTGCAGATGGCTCAGAGCCAGCCAGACACAGAAAGTGCCTCTCCACCTTCAACAACAAATGATTCTCCTACAGAGCCAGAGAAGTTCTACCAATTGCTGCTGTAGATTAATGCACAGGGACAGTAAATGGGACCTGATGGCCCAGCAGATGAAGGCAGAAGGCCCGAAGTGATAAACTGCACTTGCAGCATGGGAATAATTCAGTCATTCCAATCAGGCTCTGTGGATGCCGAATTATCCATGCTCAGCACCATCTCCTCAGCTGGAAGTCCCTAGAAAGATTATTTACAGTGAATAAGACTTCCAAGTTGTTCATGTTTACAGACTTCCATCTGATAGAGCTCAGTGCATTACCAGCCTCCAACTTTCCAGATCTTGAATTTCCTGGCTGGTGAACTATTAAAATGCAGATTAACTAAACTTCAAACAGATTTATTGCAGATGGCTCTTGCCGAATCCTTTCAGATTACCTGCCTCCGGACATCATTTCCCTGTCTGTAGGGGTTCATTAAGGACAGATTTAAATGAGTTAGCTGGGAAAAGGCCAGCAGGAAGAGTATGTTGAAAATTATTCATATTATTATGCTTGATCTAGTGATATAGGTTTACCTTTTAGGAATTCTTTCAGTTTCTCGTTTGCAGTAATGAATAAGACATGCAAGCATGCCTCGTGGATCATGGTGTTGTTTAGGAGTGCATTTCATAACCTCTGAGTTATCTGTGGCAAAGAAAGTCACCCGTGCTGAGAGAGCAAAGAGAAAAGACAACAGCCGCAGTGCATGTCCCTCGCAGTTCTCAGCTGCAGCAACTCGATTTCCCTCTGAGCAGAGCCTTCAGATTCCAAACATAGCCATGAAGCATTTCGCTTTGTTTCTGTCATCTAACCCATTTCAAAATAAAATTAGCCTGGGGGTTATAAAAACAAAAATAGCGATGTTTAGACTTACATGATTCACTAATTGTGCTGCCATTTGGTTCTTACAAATTGGCTCCAAAGCTCTGAAGTTTTCTTTTTTTTTGGAGATGTAGTTAATCTAAATTTATGCAGGAGCACTGTAATGACTTCTCCTTCAGACTATGAGGGGTTTTTAATCACTTTCAACATTTAGCCCCTGATTGGGCAAAGCACTTAAATCTAAGCACTTGGGTGCTCCAACTCCTCGCTGAATCGGGGCTGAGGACTAAATGCCGAATTCTCAGTTGCCTCAGGTTGTTAAAGAAAGTGGAAGTGCAGCCCTGTGAGCAGGCATAATTTTGAAGGTATTTAGCTGATGGGCACTAAATTGGGGCCCTGGATGTGTCTGGCAGTACCATTGGTGCAGCAGAAGCCAGGGTCTCTCTTGGTCTCAGGTACCTCTCTGCTTGTGCCACTTAAATGGCGCAGTCTTGCCTCTAGATTTTATTCTGTACTTACACAGGCTAAATATAGTTCTCCTAAGTTGTTTGAAACCACTTTCCACTTCAGATCTCTAAATGTCTCATTTATTATTGCACATGAAAAACTTAAGAGTATTTTCACAGTGTCAAGCACACAGTCCAAATACTCCTCATAGCATCCTGATCCAATTCACATTGGCTTCAGTGGGTACAGAAAACAGTTTGAAAGTTCCATCTATTTCCAAGCTGAAGCAGTGTGCTCCATTGACAAGGACTTGCCAGAAAAAGCTGCCAAGCACTGAGAAGTGTTCAGCCCTTTGGACTGACTTGTGCATGAGCTGGCTATAGTCTAACAGATACAGTTCAGATATTGAACCCTGGTCTTCAGTGATGAAAATTTAGTGCGTTAGAAAGTGACAGCAGCTTGTTCTTCTCACTAGTGCTGACCCTCACACCTGCTTCAGCAGTTTTGTATTCAGTCTCTGTGTGCTCCAAACCAAATTTTCTACCATGTTTCCCTCTAAAATGTGCTCCTTCACTGCTGCAGACAGATGTTTTTGCAGCTACACTTGTGCAGGTTAACAACCACAGTAGTAAAGTGCATGTGGGTTTTAGAGTTTATCCCCTTGAGCTTTCATAAATGCTCTTTTCAGGCTCTAATGGCATTGCTGATGTGTGTGTGCAGGTGTCAGTTGTGTTGAAGTATACTTGCAGGCATTCATGGCTGCACAGGATTGATGAACATGGCAACTGGGGGCTGAATAGCAGGTGCTGAAAAACTACCCTTTTTTCCTTCAGCTTCTAGTTTTCTAGAGCTCTTTAATTGACTGCAGAACTATTCAATTGTATTACAAATACAGCTTTCTTTTTTTTTTTTTTGGTAGCATTATGAGCATAGCTATCATGATTGCAGTTTTAATCCGTCATGGATTTTACCTCAACATCCAAAAAAAAAGTTTCATTAGAGGTATTTTTAATAATGTATTTTTAATCCTAAATGCCTGCAAATAAGAGTTCTTTGCCAAATTCTGACTGGTAAACAGCACAAATGCTTCATATGCTTCGGTAGCCACTTTCAAAAGATTCTGCCAAAGTACATAATGCATCAAAGTTTGCACTGAAAAAGGAAAATCAATCAGGTTAGATACTGTTTCAGCCTGAAGCTTGTTTGGATGTTTGCTTGCTTTCTGAAAAGGTTGGGAGGCACTTCCTCTCCTGGTTTAGGATAACTTGCAGGACTGATCCCTGCTCTAGCAGTTCTGTGACCCCTGGAGGACATCTGTTATTTTACTTTCAGTGAATGAAGAACAGCAGATCTATAAATGTCAGTAGGAATGGACAAGAACTACTAATCAGACTTAAATCTGGTAACTTGGTCTGGTTGTGTAATGGGTTAAGTCAATTTTGCTGTCCCTGGAAAAAAAGGTAGGCATGAAGGGGAGTTTTCCTAGAGAGCAGTTCATGACAGAAAATGCAGAATTCTTCAGAAAAGCCTGACCCTTGCTTCTAAAGCTTTATTGAAATCACATTGACATCCTTTATAGAAAATGCCTTTTTCTAGAGAGCCATGCAGAGGATCTGAAGCATATTGTGCACTCACGTTCCAGGTTCTGTAACCTTCTGCAGTAATTGGCAGCTAGCCTGCTTCAAGATAAGATTTATAAAGCAGAGAAAGTCTCCCATATGCTGCCCTTTTAAGGAAAGTCTTCTCATTACTGGAAAGCAGGAGCACAGTGATGGTAAAGTACTGTAGGGATCATTTATCAATCATGCTATCAGCAAAGCTGCAGAAACTCAGAACTAGAAAAATTAGGCAGAAAGCTCTATTTCTTTCATCTCCATCTCCCCATTTTCACCAACACAAAAGATTTCTGGTGCTTTGTGTCTCTTAGTTTCCACATTTCAAATCAATGAAGTATGCCACCATTTCCCTCATTTTTAGCTGTTGTCATAACCAAGAAGTGTATTTGTTTCTTGTCCTTACTTTGGTACCATCATGTCTAGTGATAAACCTTATGTGGTAACCTGAATAATTCATACTGAAATGTACCTGCTCTCCCTGGGGTGGCTTCGACCAAACTATATTCATTTTACCTTGTGTTGTTTACCCACTTTTTAATCTTTTCTGAGCACTCTCCCTTTCAGCATCTTATCATTTTTGCTTCTCTTTTGTGAGCTTATTCCCATTTGTTTTTCCTTTGTATTCCAGATAAGAAAGACACATGGTGACACCTGTGTTGTTTAGCACCTTTCAGATGCTAAGCAAGTGCTGAGCTCACTTGCAGAAGGATCTCTTTTGGCTGCTCTATGGCAATGCAAACCTGTGATGGACTTAACTGGGGTGGCAGTGGAGAAATCTTTGACGTTGTTATCCCATCTTCTCCTGTTTCTCCCCAGGTTTAGAAGTCTTCATTTTCTTCTGAAGCTAATCTTTCTTCATCATGTTTTTATACTCTCTGCCTCTATTTTATTGCTGCTATGTTCACAAGCTGCTTTCCTTTTTAGTCTTATTGGTTAATTTAACTGTTCCTCTTCCCCATTATTTGTCAGGATTTTAAATGAGGTGCTGACCTCATTTTTTGTGATGTTCACTTCAATACCCTGTATCACCAACGTGGTCCCTGAAATCAAGAGCTCATTTGCTGTGAACTTACGAAATCTTCAGGTCATGAAGGAATTGTCTGATGAGAGAAGCAGACAATCATAAGCAAGGAACAAAATTCAATAAACAGCATCCAATAATCTCAGACAAATACAACTGTCAGCTCTTTGTTGATGAATCACAGACGTGTTCCCAGCTTCTTGATTTCCCCTTCCTGACTCTCAACACTCTAATTATTGGGAGAGTGAGAAGGTTGCTACTTTATCCTTCCAGCTTCCTTGTTCCTAACAAAAATATAAATACATTCCCAGTCTTCTCATATTTCTTTTGTTTTGGATTATTCTTCTCACTAAATAGTTGCAGTATTCTTTCCATTTAATGAAATGGTTTCAGCTTTCTCTCCTGTTTAATGAGTTGGAAAATTAGCATTGAATCAGAATAGTCCATGGCTTTGGTCTGTAGTTTAGGAAATCTGTGAGAAGGAAAGGAAACACTTGCAAAGGCTGTCTGTAGACTCAGGAATGGTCTTCATTTTGCTTTTTTAATTTCATTTAGAGTACATGTAAAGAGCTTAGTAAATGAAAACAGATTCACTTCAGCAGAAGGCAGTGCTGTTCAAATGCTAAAGCTTTTTTCCCCAGACTATTATTTTTCAAAACTTAGTTTTTATCAGATGTTTTTTAAATTTGTTCCTCAAATATACTTACATTTTTCCTCAAATGTTCCTATATTTGTGGTTAGCAATCTATAAGATCTCAGCGGATTTTATTTATTTAACCACACATAGACTTCTGCATTCTCTTTCTTTTGTTGTTCTTAATATAGTGCTAATATGACAGTATTAGATGGCCATTGGTGTTGTATTGTGTCATGCTAAGTGATGAGATTGTGATTTTCTAATCTACAGTGGTGTCTAAAGGTCACTGCAGCAGCCCAGCTCCACAGCACCACAAGAATCTGTGTTTTGTGGATAAGTCCATTACATGGAGTCACACATGTGGGATGAACAGGCAGCACAGGGAGCCTTTATCAGCCTTCAGCCCCCAAGGGTTGTGCACAACACAGGAAAATCCAATTAGAGCCACGGGGAGTTTTTCAATCTCTTAATCGGCATTGCAGCACTGCAGATGGATATTATTGCCCACTACTTAAACTTTATTACTCCATTTTTCTGTCTGTAGCCCTTCTCCCCGCCAGCCCACCTTGAAGAGACGGCAGGCACAGCCATATAAAACTTTTTATGACCTTGGCATCTGCACTGTTTTGTCACATGAAAGATAAGTACAACTGTGACAACACAGAGGAGTCCGGCAAGGATTAAAGCTGGTTACACCAGTGCAGTTTGCTCTGCCTCCCTGTCTCAAGAGCCTCACCTGCCCTTAATGACAGAATTTGCAAGACCAACCTCTTTTTGAGGCTGATGTTTTCCAGACGAGAGGCAGGATGATCTAGGATGCGGGAGCAGGTGCTGGCTGCATTCGAGCCCTGGCTTGCACAGAGGTGCAGATTCATTGTGCGACCTTGCATTGAGTCACTTGACTTCCAGTGTTTCAGTTGTGCCATAAAATTGACTAAAAGCAGGACTTAAACCAGGCACTGCATCCTGGGTAAATGATAGACTCAGGGAAAACATATAGGAGGAGGGGATTATGGTTTTGTATCTTAAAATGCCTTTCCTGACAGAGAGGGTGGGTTTGCTATGGATGAATAATCCCTTAGCATAAATTACTGTTATTTTCAGTGGTGGCTTACCAGGTATATGTATCAAAGAGTGATACAGTCTGCTTGATTTTATGGTACATTAACTTTGCCAGAATGCATTTATTATATTTAAAACCTGCTAGGTACCTGCAGTGGGAACAAAGATTGCGTAATTATTTTTTCTTTAGCTTGTGGGAAACCAAATGCTTTGAATATAAAAGATTCTAGGGGTGAAAAGTTCATTCAGTTCACCCCTCCATAGGGAGAGTATAGACAAAAGGAATCTGATTACTAATTTGAAAACAGATGAAAGGAACCAATATAGTGATGAAATAACTGCTACTTCCATTTCTGTCCTTTGTGTTATTGGAAACAGTAAATAGATGCAATAATTGAGCTGTGAAGCAAATTTTTCATTATTTTATAATAAGCATCTTCCCCAATCAATTAATCACTTTGGAATAAAGAGCTTCAGGTTTTGATTTGAGAACCTATATATGAGATTTTGTTGCAACAGCAACAAACAGTAGGGAATGTCTCAATGTGCAGTACCTGTTTTAAATGAGGAATGCAGAGTCTATGAAATTAATGGAAATATCTTCATTAAGTTCACGGGCTTTGCAGCCTCGGAAAGCAATCATTTGTTCTGGAAAGCATTGCAAAATCCCCAGGAGCAAATTCATAGGTAAGGATTTCCATCTTGCATGGCTTTTCCCTACGGGTGTTGGATGTGTTCATTCTTACACCCCAGCTCGGTTACTTTATTATCTGATCTCTCATCGTTTATGTGATAACTGTGCCTCCTTATTTTCTCTGGTTTGTAGACTGGTCAGTCCCTGCTCTGTGTGGGGAGAGAGTGTCTGTATGGATACTGTGATGTGCAGAAGGCTCTCTGATCTTTGTTTGTCAACAATGAAACTCATTGATCCCGATATATAAGTATATATATGTTACAAAAAGAAAAATAAATTAAACTCACCACTGCATTTTGAAAGCAGAGAACACCTTCCCAGTTCCACAACTCCTGTGCTTTGAACAGAGAAGGGATCCAAATTGAACGTATTTAAAATGCAAGAAGCCTGGAGCTTCCAAGCAATAGCAAGTTTTTGCCTGTCCAGCCGTAGCATTTTTTCAGTCAACAGGTTTTTAGTACATAGAGCCTTTTCCCCATTTCCTATATCTATTTCGGCATAGTTCTGGGAAGAGGGACGAAGGTAGAAGGAAGCATAAACTCTCCTACACAGCCTGTTCCCAGCAGCTATCAGGCAGTGATTTACAGTATTAAAGTAAATATTTTTCATAGCTTGCACAGCAGTGTTTGTGTTTAGCCACTTTTAGTGTGAGATATAACACATTGTTGACTGTGATGAATACACACTGGGAAACAATAGCTGGGGCAGTGCACAGCAGTATTTAAAAAGGGTTTAGAATGAAGCAGCAAATACAGAATTGAAAAGGTAGGGAGAGGATTGGGAAAAAAAACCAGTTCAAGGTTAGATTAGATCCATCTTCATATAGACTGTCATAGCTGGGCATTGACTTACCAGAGGGGAGCACAGTGTTCCAGCCACTGTAATGCTTTTATGTGTCTTCCATAATGCTGTTAGTCTTCCAAACTTACAGCAAATAATTGCAATTTTCAGGAGGAGAAGAACGAAGGGTACAGCAGAGGTTCTAATTTCTATCCTGGAAAGAAACACATTGTCTTAAAACTACTGAGACTAGCTATAAATATTTAGGGAATTATTCTATTTTTTTTTTTAATCACATGTGATTTTTCTATTAGAATTAGCAAAATTATTCATATTTTCTTTGCATTTGATGGATCATTGAAAAGCAAAAAATATGTGGTACCTTTTGTTCTGATGGAGGAAAACAGCAATGATACACAAAATAACACTAAATGAAACTGCCAGTGACTGAGCCACTCCCTTTCTACAGTCTGCAGTCAACCCATCACTGCTGTTTCCAGAAGTTAACAAATGAAGAGAGGTGAACTTGCCTTATTCAGTAACTCTCTCCTGAGTAAAGCACAAGCACACAAGTACTTTAACTGTCAAGTGATGTTCTACACCGGTGACTACAAATATAAAGTTACGCACGTTATGTTAGAAGCTGGGAAATCATATAAAGATTAATCAAGCCAGCACATCAACTCATTGTATCCCACTGATCCCCCACTGAAAACAGCTGGTATTTTGCTAGAAGTACTTTGCCAGAAATGGGACGTGATTCAATATTGCAGCTTCAGAGATGCCTTTGTTAACTGCAGCAATCCTCGGAGTCAGCAGAATTACTGTTGAGTATAAATACACTTTCTGACAAATCTCAAGCAGACCAAGAATTGCAATCCCTTGCAATCAGCAGATGCGCTTTCCATTCAGTAACTTCATCAGGATGTTGCTTTAGATTGATGGTAATTACTGATGTGTCATTTGGGGTGTGTTGTTGAGCAAAGTCCATTAAAACTCAATTTGTTTCATCAGTTAGCACCCAGCTTACATTATGCAGTATGTTCAAAGAGCATTCACACTGGAATTGTAAAGGTGGGCATGAGGCTGGAAAAAAAGTCTTCAAAATACAATGGCACAATAATTCTGTTTTTCATGGCTGAGGTTTACCAGATCCTATTTCTGGCCTCGTAATTCAGAGCCAGGTTCAACTCCCTCTTCCACCACAGCTTTCCGCTGTAATCTTGGCCTGTCACTCCCCTCTTTGTGCTGTCTCCTTTTTCCTATGAATTGGGTGTTGCTATTGACTTATTATTCAAGGTGAGCATAAAAACATAACATTCTGTAAACCATCCTGATTTCCAGAGTAATTCAGGGCTGTGTTTAAATGTCATAGAAGAAAGAACAGTAATAGATTCTTATATTTTATATAAAAACATTTATATTTTGTTCCCTCAAACTTCTCCCTTAAGCAGCAGATCATGACTGAAATCAAAGAAGACCTTGGGACTTGGGCTTGCTTATGTGCCATATGGAAATGTCTGACTTAGAGGAGGGAGAGGCGGCAGGTGTTGTGCAAGGAGCAGCTCCAGGAGAACACAGTGTCCTCTATCTGGCTACTGCAGGATTTTTTTTTTTTATTATTTAGGATTATGATGCTGTGACAGCATCGAGAGAAATCTGCTCCTCTTAGTCTACTGAAAAGCTGTGAATTGAATTGGTTTAATAAGCCCTCTTTTAATGTTATTTCCTCTTCCCAACTTTTCCTTTCCACATGTTGATTCATTTCCTTTGCACAAACCCTAAGAACACTCTTTGTTACCTCTCTGACATAGTTAAGCCCGGGACTGTGGTGAGGTTTTAAGTCTTTCACAATAATAAACATCTAAAATCACCTGTTCATACTTACTGTCTGCAGTCTTTATTTTCAGATGAGATGGTCTTTAGTCCTGTGAGTTCATACCTCCTACCTTGGACTGATGTACATGAATGAGGTTTCCTGTCATAGTCCTGCTGTTCATAGCTAATTGACATTCTTGGATGGGAGTGAAATATTTTCCCATTGTAAATAACAAATAGCATTGTGCTGTCCGTGAAAAAAAATACTGTTTAGTGACAAGCTTTGCATACATAACAAAATCCCTTGAAGGCCCAAATTCTGTGACTTTTCTCCCCTTGAGTGTCTCTTCCTGTGCAATTAAGGAGGCTGTTTTCAGTTACTTAAGAGAAATAAGTGGAGGAGAATAGAGCCCTAAGAAATGAACATTAGTTATCCCAAAAGGGACTTAGTGAGAATTGAAGCTTAAAAGGGTCTACACAGTTTATTTCATGTACCATCTGTTTTTGGGAAAATTAGCACAGATTAGATTTTCCAACTCATCTGAGGCTAAGAAAGTGCCTTTAGAACCTGTAGTATTTGCTTAAGTATTAAAAACAAATTAGCACCGTTTTACTTTTTGTGTGAATCCTGTGCGTATCAGCTCCCTTCGGAGTGAGCTATAAGAATTGTAACAGCAGAATAGCAAAGTGATGCCTCTCAGCCAGCCACTCCTTGCCATCATGTTTCTTAGCTGCTTTATGGTAATGCTTGACATTCTTGTGCTCTTCTGAGAACTGTTTTGTTAGATGTGACCATTCTATATAAATTCAGTTATTGCTCGGGGCTGAGAATCTGCTCCCTGTGACCTCTGACTGGTGTTCTTGCTCTCAGTTTGGCTGCAAGGGGGTGTTGTAAGCTTAAAGACATCTAATTTAATGCGAAAGTAACAGAAGAATATAACCCTCACACTCAAAGACTGAGTAATTGTATTGTATCAAAGTATTACATTAAAATTACAGGATAGCTTTCAAAAAAAAAAAATTAAAATGCATGACAGAAACATGAAATAATTTAGGTTTTCTGGTTTTAGTTTTCCCCACTTTGCCACTTAGCAGATTTCTGTGTTCTGATGGCCAAAAGGTGGAACTAGCCCTGCTGAATGAGGCTGTTGTGATACTCTCCAAATAGGCAATATTGAACACCAGGCTTCCTGCTGTGGACCAAACATAGGGGCAGTAAATGCAAAGTTAGCATCTTTAACAGTGTATTTACCTCAGCTGGACTCCTTTTTTCTTTCACTCTATTTGTTGCAGAAATCTTTAAATGTAGGGCAATCTCGGTTATTGGGAGCTGGATGGCATACATACACACATTTTTCTTTTCAGAGATTTCCAGGCTCTTACTTCAGCTTCCAGTCATCTCACATACTTAATTCTATGAAACATCAATTATTTTATGCTACCCATTAAATATTACTTAGTTGAGACACTTTGTTGATGCTGCATGTTTGATGCTGTGTCTGTGAATGTAGTTACTAATGTGATGCTTTTACATATCTCAAAAGCTGAAAGGCCTGGAATTACACCCTTGGTTTGAACTGGCAAGTTTTCTTGACTTGACTAGAATTAGATTTGGCAGAGCAATGAGCCTGGTCCATCATTTTCAGATGACGTAGGGGTAATGCACATGATACTCATTGCAGAGTAGAGGGAAAGGATGCAACATCCAACAGAAGACTGGAGCTCTGCATTTACTTGAGGCTGCAATATGCAACCTTTCAAAGAATTCTCTCATTATAATTAAACAGAGTAAAAATGTGACCACATAAAGATTTTAATTGTTGTTGCAAACAGTACAGGTGTTTTTGTGCTGGTACCATTTTGGGGAATGGAACTTTTAGCCTGGATATCAACATGCTGACAGTATGAGCCTGTGTGTGCCCCCATTAAAGCATTTTTTACTAATACCTCTAAATAAAGGTATTCCAGCTTTGCTTTTGTGGCACCAAGGTGCCAACTGGAAAGTGAAACTCAGAGTACTACAAGGCTTGTTCTGCTGGTACTCCAGAAACCCACTGTGAGTTAATCGGCGATTTTTCACAGACGACATCTAATCTATAAGTATAAATTACTTTTCACTCCTATTATGCCTTAATTGAAGTGCACCAATGTGAAACTGCAATAGATGGAGCTTCAGTAATTCTAGCCTCAATTAACTTTGTGTGGATTTGAGTCTTTTTTCCTTCATTTTCCTTGGACTAAGAGCAATTCTTTGACATCTTGTATTTATTTAAATTATTGCTAGAAAAGTTAGGGGATATGCATGTGATGAGGTATTCTATGAGACCACTCTGAAGAGATAGGCAGGAGTTGTGTGTATGATTTATAAATTAATACATATCTTCTATGTCCTACTGTTTTGTTTAACAGCTGTACCATCAGCAGTAGCTGAATCCCTCAGGATTCTGCTGGGGAGGAATAGTTTAATAGCAATCATTTTTTGGGTAAATGGCAGTTACCATCTCTGTAACAGCTACCCTCATCCCATCCTTGACTTTTCTTCAGCTCCCTGCCTTCAAGACACAAAATGTGTGTTGCAGCAAAGTAAAATCACAGTGAAGAAATAAAGCACCTTGCTGTCTGGAACAGGAAATTCAGACACAGCAGAAAGCAAAAATGGTACTAGAAGAGGCAGGATGCTGTGTAGGAAGAGAACAGGCATATGGTGATGCAGTTAATTCTTAGTTACTTCACATTTCACCAGAACTGATATATATTTACCAGAAAATTAGATTTGATGCCTCTATCTGGGCATATATGCTCTTACAAATGTTTCTGGTGTTCAGTTAATAGCAATGAAAACAGCATAAGAATCCCACTAGCACAAGCCTGTGGATTAAAATAGTTGTTTACAACAAGTTTTTGTTACAGACCTCGCCAAGTTTTCCCTCATGGCTGAGATGGTCAAAAAGCACGTTTGTGTTTGCTTTTAATTGGTTTGCTCTTCTGAGTGATCTTTTGCCACTGATAAAAAGCCCACAGACTTTGGGAGGTCAGCAGGTATAAAGTGGAAAAGCTGCTACATTTCTTAGCTTTTCAAGAGGACTTTTTTCCAAGTCCTTTTCTCTGAGTAAGAACATTCCCAGCCTCCTGCTCGCTGTGGTACCATTGCACACGGTGTTGCAGCAGGGCAGCAGGTGTGGGTGTGATGCCACAGGGAGGACAAGGAGTTTGTCACCCCCAGAGCATCTGGAGAGAGCGTGGCAGGTTGTTGTCACTGGGGTAAAAATATTGCCACGTGTTCCCGAGGATTTGTCAAGCAATAAATGCAGGGTGTGCCCCAAGTGTATTTCAAAGAGCACGGTGGACATGGATAGAAATCCACATGAATAACAGAACTCCAAGAATGATGTTGATGCTGATTAAATAGGATTAAGCTTTGCAAAAAGAAAAGGGAAGAGGAAAGGTGGAGGAAGAGACAAAGAAGGAAGATAGAAAAGTTTTATTTCTTAGGCTTTCTCAAAACTTATTTAAATTCCCAGTACTGTCTTGACTGAGCAGGCTACACAAATCAGATCTTGATTATTTAAGTCTCATGTGTTGTTTAACTCACACATTCAAAAGCAAGGCAGCGTTTTTGTGATGGTCTGGTCTGACCTCTACCTGTGTTCCACTGTTCATAAAACTTTCCTGAATTGTATCTTATCTCAACAATATTCCAAAGGCCTCCAGTTGTGATTTAAGAATGCAAGCAATGACATACTGAATGGAGTTCTTCATAAATTGGTCCAATGGTTAATCTTTTCTATTTATTTTCAAATAAGGAGATTTGAGTTCACAGTAAATTAGCACGATAATTTCTGTGTTCTGATTGAAAGATTGCGCTTTCAAATAGCTGCTAGGCTTCTAACTAGTGATTTGCATATGCAGTTTTACATGAAGACTTCTAACTTCCTTTTCATCAGCTCATAGAATATATATTAGCATTGATTGGACCCTCATTCCAAATCTCAATACTGGGAAGAAGAATCAAAAATTATGGCGCTGTCCCTCTCAATGGAACTCTTAATTAGGGTTGGGGGTTTCTTTTATTTCCAAAGTATGAATTTTCCCTTCTAGTGAAATTAAACCCATCCTTTCTCTCATTTACCACATAGTCAAAATTCTCACAGACTGCATGGTGTTATTGGGAAAAAAGGGCATTAATATGGAGCCAGAGTGACCATTACAAAGTAAAGATGATTTCCAGGCTAAAGTCAGAAAAAATGTTCTCTGGCACGTAATAATCAATTAAAATATATTACCTAAGAGATGTGAACTGCATGTAGTTCTAAGTAGCTGCACATATTACACAACTTATTATACAGCAAAAATTCCTGGGATATATTGGGTAGAAAGATCTTCAAGTCCCATCTGGGCTATCTTCAGATAATGAACTCATTTTGCCCAAATCTTGAATGAAAATGGAAAGCAGAGTTTAATGGGGTCAGTTTTCATCTTTAAAGCCTTGCACATTAAGAACATTGATATTTGTTAACTCTCCTCTATAAAATCTCTTCTGGGTTTGTAGCTGCTGCCCTGAGTTGTATCATCTAAAGTTAAAAGTTACAGAATATCACATGAAAGGCCAGCATATCTTAATGCCGGGTTCCTGAGCTTGCTACTGAAAATGGGGGTGCCAGGAGACCATAGTAAAGGGCAGATATTTGGTGCAATGTGCTGTGGGCTGCTTAATTTTGCATATTGCACTACTTGAAGTAAGTAGGACTGGAACAGCTGTGCACTCAATCCTGGAGAAGATAAGAATCTCTCCCTCGGGGCATTGCTTTCTTCTGCCAAGTAGGACAGTCAAGTGTTGGATTTGGCTGTGGACTTTTCTGTTCTCTCATATAGCCTTTCCTTATCTTTTGGGCTTTGGCAGAGTATTTTGAAAGGATCAGTCTGTGTTTGATCTTTGTTATTCCACACATTATCCTGTAAGATTTTGTTTTGCCCATGCTATCTTTTAGGGATGATTTTATTTGTATTTTTGTTAAAGTTCTCAGACAGTGTTTCATAAGAGCACTGCTAGTGGACTACTTAGTAATGGAATATTGTTCATTTCCTGTGAAAACTTTGCATGCAACTTATAAATACTTTAAACTAAAACTTGAGTTGCCCTAGAGCATGACTCAGCCACGTATTAATAACTACGAATTTTACCTTGTGGAAGGCATTTAAGCAGCTGTTCTCTGATAGCAGTAGAATTTCTTGTTTTTTCAAAAATGAGGATATTCATAAAATCTGCTATTTTCTGTAGCAAACCCCATCTTTCATCTTTTATTTTTCAAAGAAGAAGAGGAGACATTCAAATCAAAGGTTCTCTGGCTGCGTCTTGTGTCCACCCATGCCATAATGTCATTCATCAGTTCTTAAGGCTCACTTCTCCTTTCTAATATGTGTCAGCACACATCACTTAAAATCTTGTAAAATTAGTATCTGCAGCTGTATTTCTGAAACTGGACTCGCCTCCTCCTTTTCTTTTTCCCTTTTACACCGTATCTAGAAATCGGTATTAAAGATCTCATCTAGTGGACTGGCCCCATCGCTTATAGAGCTCTCACAGTGTCTCTGAGATTGTTATCAGACTTTCCTTTGACTTCAGTGAAGATCATCAGTAATAAGTTACTGTAGAGCTGATCTCTCGTGTGATCGTCTGGGCTGTGGTGTACTTCGAGCAGGGGCTGGCAAGCAGAGAGCCCCTTTGATCCCTGCTCCCCCTGTCGAAGCCTGCCCCACACCACAACCCCCTGTGCAGCCATGGGATTGTCACAGGGACAAGGCTGAAATATCAATATCATGCACACAGAAAATACCCAGAATTTGAGAGCCTCCCCACAACTATCCTGACATGACTGAAAAGGCAGAGTGGGGTATAAGCATTGACAATGTGAAGGAGAGGCTGATACAGATTTTCAAAGCACTCTCAGACTTTTATCATCTCTTTACTGAAACTTTAAAGGCAAAGAGAGTCACCCTCTTCTCACAGCCTTCAAAGAATGATGGATTTATAATCTGTTTCAACATCTACAGGATACTTAGAATTGTACAATCATAGAATGGATTATGTTAGAATGGACTTTAATATTATCTAGTCTAACCCCCTGCCATGGGCAGGGACACCTTCCACTATCCCAGGTTGCTCCAAGTCCCTTCCAGCCTGGCCTTGGACACTTCCAGGGATGGGGCAGCCACAGCTGCTCTGGGCAGCCTGTGCCAGGGCCTCACCACCCTCAAAGGCAAGAATTTCTTCAGATATCCACCCCTTTTGTAGGCTCTAGCCACTTCACTAATATTAATTCAAAGGCTTTAGTACTCTGGGAGGAGTGTTAGAAATTGCAAGTAGAAAACCAATACTGAAATAGCACATCAGAGTTTATGCATCATCACACACTTTCTTCCATGCATACTTGCAAAATGCCAAATGATATATTGACAAACTCATGTGTTTACTGATTCGACCCTGTAAATTGTTTACTTTGGTGAAATGATTGGGACTTTCCAATGGCTGACTTCTGGGGCAGCAGCACTGACCAGGGAAATCACCATCCCTGGAGGGATTTAAAAGATCTGTAGAAGTGGCACTTGAGGACATGGTTTAGTGGCAGGCTTGGCAGTGCAGGGTTAATGGTCTTAAAGGTCTTTTCCAACCTAAATGATTCCAGGATTCTGTGATTCTCTGATCTGAAACAGCCAGGAAAGAGTGCACCATGATGCAGCATGGTACTATGCATATTTTATGGAGTTAAGCTAAAATCTTGCACTTCTGAAATCATTAATCTCATTAGTAATATGTATGTGGCAGAAACCTACAAAAACAGACAAGAACTTTGCTAATGTTGCAATCACTTTTCTGTATATTAAATGAATTTCATACAAAACTCCTGCTTGAGCAGCATTTTCAGACTTGTCTGATTCTCAAGCAGAGGTACACTGCAGATGTCTGTAGAGGAATATTTTTCATGCACTGAATAGTTCATATTCTCCTACATTTTTCTTATGGGAGTTCCTAGTCCTTTTAGTCACCTTACCCCTTATCCATGACTAAAATATGCTGTTAAAATTAGGAAGTGCTGGTCAGCAAAGCGAGGAGCAGTATCCTCTGCTTCATGAATATCCCATGTACATTAGTGTTCATGGTGCTGCTGCCCACGTAAATCATTCAGATTAGTTAGCTGATGCGAATTCTAGAGAGATGGCTAAGATGAAAACAAATGTGCTCTTTAAGTTTAACCATCTCTCTTAAAATTTGCTTATCTTGCTCACATTCCTGCCTGAGTAGGTATGGTTTAAAGGGCACTGGAAAATTTCTGTACATGGCAATTACCATTCAATATTAATAGAAGGTGTTGAACTGAAGTCCTAAGCAAGGAATCCAGAGGGAATACAAATTCTTCCCTCAAAAAATACTCTGTATTCTTCTACTATGTGTTGGTGCACTTGTACGATCTAACATTTGCTTTTAACAAAATTAAAGCTGGCATTTGGCTGCACAGGGAATTGTAACTGAAAACCTAGCTAAATTATTATAACACATGCCTAAACAGGTGGGTAATATTAAAGTCTTAAGTGTTGCTGCTTTCAGAGACACAGCTCTTGGAAAAAAACCCTTTTAAGCATGTCAGACCAGTTTTTATATGCTCTTGTGCTCTATTTTTAGAGTAGCATTTGTTGCTGTGTATTTTCTCACAGGCAGACATTCTTTTTGTGTGTCCAGCAAGAGGTTCTGCCCCTTACTCCCATCCAGCCACAAAGGTCACTGTGTTATCAAACACTCATGTGGACAGAACTCGTTAGAGAGATGGTTTGGGTCTCTTGTGATGTGAAATGGCACTTTCATACCCACCAGCCTGCACCTGGTCTCTTACTGCATCACTGGGTTGTAGCAGTTCCTCACAACAGGAAAAATTCTGTCTTCACCTCCCTCTCTGCATTAATTTGAATCTTCAAATTAGGCCAGAGCTTAAAATAATTCAAACTACCTATGGTTTTTTAACTAAATACTTTAGGTTTCCCGAGTCTATTATTTTATTTACTCTTCAAAAATGCTGGAATCATATTAGAAAAAGATTTATCTGAATGGCAAGCAGAAATCATTACCCAGGCAGATAAGCCTATAAAGCATTAAAATTTATCTTAATACAAAATAGAGGGCCTGGTTGTGGCACTCTCTGCATATTTGTCTCACAGACATGTAACAGAGAAATGGTCCAAATGAGCTTAATAAATCTCTTTCTTAAACTCACAAAAGACCACATCCTCACTTCCATAATTCTATTAGAGTCTGCTCCTCTGGAGGAGATAAAAGAAGAGATAACCTCACCATTCATAATATAAAATAGCAATTGTTCAGCTGATGATTGGAATATTTCCAGCAGAAGGACTTAATTATGGAACAAAATTAGCTCAATCTGACCTTTTTAGAGAATAATGCAAAACTAAGTTTTTTCCAAATGTCTTCCTGGAATAACTGAAATAAGCAGTAATTTACTTCCCTCTTTTTACAAGAGCAAAAGGTGGCAGAATATGATAGCAGCGTTCTTGGTGAGATGACAATCCAAGGATTATAATAAGACAGTATGTGCAGAAAGAGATAATATATTTTAATAGACTAGCTGATACAGTTTAAAAACAGAGAAGCTTTCAGACACACAGGACCTTTTCAGCGAGAGCATGTTTCCCTCAGTGACTCAAAATTGCGAGCTTAATAACTAGGTGGTGTAATGGCTGTGTCATAGGAATGCACCAAAATGTACGGTATCTATATCCATTACACACTGAAAGCTCCTCTTGGGATAAAGACAAAACCTACTGTTCCAATCTCTGTTTTATCTCAGTGATAAATAGGAATAAGTACCTGCACCCACAGACCAACAGGCTGGGGATGATGCTGGTGTTAGAGCACTTCCCTCCAGGTGTTTATTTCCATGAGTTTATCTGTATTGAGGCACTCCTCACTGGGGAGAAAAAAAAAAAAACAACAAAAAAACAAACCCAAAACTGCCACAAACTGGAAAGAAAAACCTCATCTGTTTTATCAGTCCCATCTCTGATTTCATGACATTCTGAATGCTCCTAAGACATGCTGATACCATTGCATATAAGAAAAAAAGGCATGAACAGGTGGTGATATTAACAGGCTTCTTATGGTTCTGAAAAATGAGATAGAAATGTTTCATGTCATGAAAGTCAACATCAATCATCATCCATCTTGTGCAGATATGGAAATCAGCCAGTGAGGTTCTTGCTGAGGAGGCGTGAGATATTTCTTTTGCATCAGAGCTGTTGCTCTGGACACAAGTCATAATTTGTTTAATATAGATGAATGAGGAGAATATTACTTACACTG